>KZ869186.1:14826-35200 GCA_003456935.1 Machilis hrabei | reverse complement strand
TCTAATGACATTAAATATCGAGGCAATGGATATCATCACCGATAAATTAGCCATAAAAAAGGGAGTGAAATGGTATATCTGCGTGTCTGTAACTTTTGGGAAGGCTTTAAAAGAGGAAGAGATAAAAACCAGCGCTTATTTGTGCTCTAAAGCCATATTAAAACTTCAGCCTGACGTCATCATAACCCAGTTAGCTAAAGCATTCGAGCAGATAGCCAGCCATAGTGCAGAGTTCCAAAGGGAAGGCTCAAATTGAATATATGAAAAGACAAATAGTGTGGAGTTTAAGATGTTGACTTATAAACCACTATATGGATCTTCATATAAACTGACGGCATTAAAGATCGTGCTGCTTTCTATGGAGTCTGCTTGCCGCTTTATATCCCATAAATGGCGTGCAAATATTGTAAGCATTTACAGCATTCATGAACATGATCTAAATATGGAAGGAATGATGTATCCAGTAAAACTCTCTCAAATTAATAATTTTGAGAGGCAGAACAATATATCGGTGAATGTGTATGGATATGAAAACGAGATATTCCCATTGTATATCTCTAAAGAAAATGAAAAAGCGGCGCATGTAGATTTATTGCTCATTAGTAATGATGAGATGAACCATTATATCTTTATAAAAAAAAAACTGCCTACTATCGCAACTTACGAAGCATAATGGGGAGCGATATTATTGTCAGCGATGCCTGCATCGCTTAAGCCAATAGGAACTTCTATCTGAGCATCGGAAATTATGCAGCCAGCATATATTTCAAAAATGTCAATGCCAGCTAAGGAAGACTCTACGTTGCAGTTTAAGGATCATCACATGCAGTTTCGAATCCCATATGAAATATAAGCAGATTTTATGTGCTTCCTTCAACCAATTCAAGGATGTCAGCCAGATAATGATTCTTCGTATACAACAAAATTAGCAGAGGACATACCATCAGGATTCTGCTATGTCATCGTAGGTGAAGATGGACTATTAGTGAAGGAACCAGAAATATACCGTGGATCTGACGTATTTGAGACATTTCTCAGAAAAATGATTGAAGACGAGCAAATGATCAAAGAATTGAAGAAGGAGGCTAAGACTATGAAGCTAACATTGCATGAGGAACAGATATTAGAAAAAGTACTCATTGTCATATATGCGATGACTTATTGGGTCAGAATAAGGTGAAAGATCATTCCCACGTTACAGGGCAATACCGGGAAGCAGCCCATAATACCTGCAATCTTATTTATTGCTTACCTAACTTCATTCCTGTTATTTTTCATAATCTTTGGGGCTATGATGCCCATTTTATTATATCGGAGCTAGGTAAATTTAAAGCCAAGAAACTTTTAGTTGTGCCCAATAAGATGGAGAAATATATTTCGTTCTCCATTAATAGCCTAAGATTCATTGATTCTACACAGTTTCTCAATGCCTCCTTGGAGAAATTAGTAAAAAATATGGCTTCGGAAGGCAATTCTAAATTTGGAAATCTAAAACGGGAGAGAGTATTAGCCCCCGGTATTCCTTTCGACCTTTAACCCCGTGAACTTTGACCTTTGACCTCAAAGTGCCTATCTTTTAACATGGGAAAGCACATTCCAAGATGGCGTCGGGCACAATCCAAGGAGATCATGTGGATCTTTTGTGGTTCTTACGAAGTTAATGTGGATGTTTTGTGGATCTTTGATTTTTCGAAATTCTATTTTTAGATTTTTCATTTCTTTTCCGATATCGAAGTTGTTCGTGAGCGATCACGTGCTGTGACGTCAGACTCAGGAGAAATTATTATATTTTCCAAGCTAAAATTCTCTGGTCTGGGGCGGTCTCGAACCACCTTCAAGCATCCTAGCCCCGTATCACTGAGCCTCTGCTCTTCCATCTGAGCCACCGGGTAAGCTTTATGCCAGTGTTGTAAATTAGATATTTAAGTGAATGTGTTGTCCTCCGTATATGGAAGTAGGATATGTGACGTCACATTCAGGAGAATTAATTAATTATATTTTTCCGAATTAAAATCCTCTGGTCTGGGGATGTCTCGAACCGCCGTCACACTGGTCCTCTGCTCTACCATCTGAGCCACCGGGTAAGCTGTAGACCAATGTTGTAAAGGAGATATTTAAGATACTGTGTTGGCTTCCGTATATGGAAGTAGGATACGTGACTTAGTGTGACGTCACGTTCAGGAGATTTAATTTAATTTTACTGAATTGAAATCTGAACAGACATGACTCGTATTCGAACCTGCGCCAGGCCCACGCCCCAGCTTGGGAAACCAGCTCTCTACCAACTGCTCTACGAGTGAGCAGGGTGATAGAAGGGAAAGTTAAGGTATTTAAGTGAAAAGCCGTGGTATCGTCCGAATAAGGAATCATGGCAAGTGACGTGATGTGACGTCACATTTAGGAAAATTAATTATTTTAATTTAATTAAAGTCTGAGCTGACATGACTCGTATTCGAACCTGCAATGTTAGCGTTACGACGTTGTGTCTGACCAACTAGGCCATGGATGTCATGTCAGGTAAGATGAAAACTTATCCAGTTAAACGAATGTGAATGTCTATTGATGGTGGCTCCAGCTGTGTACGACATTACGAAAAATCCTCCATCTCTGATATCACTGTCACCTAGAGACCAAAAATGAAATTAACGTTAATCTAATAGCAGAATCATGGCTCCATGTCTTGAATATACCAACGCTATCTCGTGAGACCTTTGTGAAACATCTACCATCTCGGTTACACCAATACCACCTAGCGGTCATATATTTAATTAACTTAAAAAATTTATTACTGAGTTGATCATCAAACCAGAGACATGTTAATTATATACCGCTGCTGACATTAGCGCCATCTAGCTGCAGAAAAATAATTTACTTTAATTTATTCCCGTAGCAACCAGCCGTTGCCTGACATATAAATGTTTGGGGAGTAGCCTTAGCAAGCAGCTGATGATTAAAGTACCAGCATTTTACTAGTATGGAAGAAAATATAAACAGCAGCCATACAATCCTTGATTATTAACCAAGTAAAATTAATGTCTATCACACAACTCAATTTACGGCAAGTAAGTCAAGCCGTGAATTCGTATCAGTTCAAAACTATGATATATCCAGTGAGTAAGGGACTATGTGTCACGGCTTACTCAGACCTCTACTCAGCGTAACATCACTCATAACGACTCATGTTTACATAAACAGTCACAGCATAGTGAATCATTCGTAAGTAAATAGAAAGGAGTCATGTTGTGGCCTTGAACAAAAGAAGTATGGAATTGTTTGGTTTTCTTGCCACGGAACCAACGTCATCAGTGATGACGTTAGGATAATATATATAAGATTATGTCTGTTGCCCTGGTAACCAACTCCCTAGCAAACAGCAGTTGTCTACAGTAAAGCCATCTCTCGAGAAACGTATAAAACGTAGGTGTTTGTTTGTGTTGTTTCCCTTAGCAACCAGCAGTTCCCTATAGTACTGCCATCTCTCGGGTAGCGTATAAAACTAATGCATTTGTTTGGGCGTTGGCATAGTTACCATTTCTTGACTACAAGGCCAACGTAGTCCTTAGCAACCGTGTATATGCTAATTTAGCAGCAATATCATTAGAGTTACATAGAAAAACATATAAATGTTTAGGAACGTTAAAATGGCAGCCATTTCATGATAACACTACCATTGTTGTTCAGGCGCACAGTAGAAAATATACACTAACAGCATTAAGTTAAACGTAATAAAATACCTTTAAAATTCTGCTAAGCCCAAGATGTGAATTTGGTATCTCTGCAGTACCGGTACCGGCATGACATTTTAACCAGCTACACCAACAATTTAATTTGAGAGAGCCTTTGCAGGCAAGCCATATTTACCACGCGTCTAGCGGCAGGATCAATTAAATCCAACCTAGGAACTTCAAGAAGAAAACATAGTGTTTCATTTACTGCTAGCCGGACCTAGACTTCTGTTTCTACTGACAGCAGATCCAGACATATATCAGCCGTACGTTTTAAAAAAGATACGCCAACACAGCAAGTTGAGAACGCATCCGTGGATATGTCTTATTTTCTATGCGTTTAGCTGAAGGTTCAGTTTAAATACGACCTAGACACTTCAAGAAAGAAAAACACAATGTTTCATCTACAGCTGACCAAAAGTAGACGTGTACATCAGTTATGTATAAACTGGAACAATTGAGTAAAAAATAAATAATTTTAAATTAATTACAGAAAAGGCTATATTTTGACAACCTTATTAAATGCTGTTGCAATCGAAGTAAATAAAATTAAAAGTAAATTACTCTAAAATATAAAAATGTATTAATAAATTGTCATTACCGTGATTCGAACCTGGGATCTTTGCCTTACAGACATTGCGTTTTAACCATTTGCTCTCGGGGCATAGTGTTAGAGGTGGTTCTGTTAGTTTTAAATTCCGACTCGATTAGTCGTTGACTAGTTTTAATTTAACTGATAATTTTTGGCAGCCATGAAAAACTTTATTACATTTAAGTTCTGTTTAATGTCTTCAAGGTCGAAATACATAGTTTTAATTTACGGCAGATAATCCATGTCATGAATTTATGTTAGACCAACGCCTGTGAGTAATATGTCTTATTCAGATAGATAGTAATTTTATGCTCAGACAGGAGCGTCATACGCAGTGAGTAATGTTTACATAGACCATCATCTTTTCGATAGCCTACAGTTGCATGCTAACATGCACGCATAATTTGGGTAAATACACTCAAAAGCGGAGAATCTTCTGATTGAGGTGATGAATCGTTCGCGGCGTAATAGAATAAACCAACGGCTATTTATTTCAGACTATTGATTTTGAGACTATGTCATGTGATATGATGCTATTGAACATATTAGGGATTAATTTCTTTCAATTTAAAAACGACTTATGTAAGTTTATGTGCTGCAGTGCGAGCTAATATGCTAAAATGCTGTCATTTCAAACAAATAATTTAAGTTAGTTCACGCCTAGCCGATATTTCGACTTGAACAAATTTTAAGTTAGCATAAATGTGCAAGCACTTTAATTCACATAATTCTTAGTGACTGGAGTTGTGGCGTCAGTGACAGGATGTGGAATTACTGAACTGAGCAATTTACGGGCAATTTTACCTGAATTTCACATAGGCATCATTTTGATCAAATGTCTGTATTCAAAGGACCAGACAGTATGCCAGATACACCAAGGAAAAATGTCTACCTTGTTTATGATGAAGAGGAAGAGCATGTTGACGTCGTGACGTATCCTAAAGGTTTCTTAGGAGAAAGAAATTTCTGTCATCAATGCATTGTAGCGTATCGCTATCCAGATGCTCAAAAGTGCATGCGAGTATTGTAAAGGATGTTACGTTTCACCATCCTGCCAGTCTACCAGGAAAAACNTCACATTCAAAGAATGCAATACATGTTTCTGAAGTGAAAATCTGCTACAGAAATCATATACGCAGCACTAGCCAGAAACAACCTTTATTTCACGTCTTAATTCAAAAGAGAACCGTGCTAAGTGAACATTATTCAAGCTTCGAACTGCAACTGTCCATATTATGCAGACCGTGTGTTACACGTAAGGTATACAATTAATGAGAAGAATCCAGTTTATATAATAAATAAGCATTTTTCGTTGTAATGACACGAAATGCATTGCCAAAACACGTTAAGTGCTAACATTTCGGACGTAGTAAAAAATAAGTACAAGTTAATACATGCATAAGCATTACAATATGCATTTATTTTACGTCTTAAATCGAAAGAGAACCGTAGGAAGATGACTTCAGATTTATAAAAGTATTAATACTTACCGTACATTGCAAGATACCTCTTCTTAAAAATATCCATAATAGCTGTATACACCGAGAGCTCTAACCACACGTCTGCATAGGTAGACTGTCAACTACCGAGTGATATATTGCATTACAGGAGTTTGTGTATTATAGTAGAACTTTTCAATTGAGATTATGTCACGTGACATGACGTCATCACAAACATACGACTTTGAGGATTTAAATTGAATTATACACTGTTCGTAATGATATATTGTTTAATTAAACGTGACTGTATGGTTACACGTCATAAACAATTTTATCGGCTCTGATCATGTTGGCCATATCACGCAGCCCTTGTTTTACACGTAAGGTGTACAATTTACGAGAAGAACCTAGTTAATGCGAAAATAAGCAATTTTCATTGTAATGATAGGAAATGCATTAGGAAAAACCATGAACATGAAAAACAAAACACGTTAAATGCTAACATTTAGAACTTAAAAAAATAAGTATACGTTAATACATGTATAAGCACCACAATAGGCATTTAATTTACGTCTTAAATCGAAAGAGAACCGTGGGGAGCTGATTTCAGAACTATAAAAGTATTAATACTTACCGTACAATGCAAGACACCACTTCTTAAAAATATCCATAATAGCTGTATATACGGGGAGCTCTAACCACACGTCTGCCTAGGTAGACTGTCAAATACCGAGTGATGTAGTGTATTACAGTTGTGGGTGTATTATAGTCGCAATTGTAAAGACTTGCTCTCTATATTAGCAAACCATAAGAAAACTCTAGGCTCGCTGCTACAGCGTTTCTACGAACTAACACTGGTTCGCAGTTATACACTGTTCGTAATGATATATTGTTTATTTAACCGTAACTGTATGGTGTCACGTCATCGGCAATTTTATCGGCTCTGACCATATTGCCCATATCATGCAGTCCAAGTCTTATGCGTGTACCTGTACAGAAGGTACACGCGTAAGACTTGGGCTGCATGATATGGACAATATTATCAGAGCCGATAAAATTGCCGATGACGTGACACCATACAGTCACGGTTAAATAAACAATATATCATTACGAACAGTGTATAACTGCGGACCAGTGTTAGTTCGTAGAAACGCTGTAGCAGCGAGCCTAGAGTTTTCTTATGGTTTGCCCATATAGAGAGCAAGTATTTACATTTGAGACTATAATACACCCACAACTGTAATGCAATACATCACTCGGTAGTTGACAGTATTCCTAGGCAGACGTGTGGTTAGAGTTCTCGGTGTATACAGCTATTATGGATATTTTTAAAAAGAAATGTCTTGCATTGTACGGTAAGTATTAATACTTTTATAATTCTGAAGTCATCTTCCTACGGTTCTCTTTCGATTTAAGACGTAAATTAAATGCATATTGTAATGCTTATGCATGTATTAACTTGTACTTATTTTTTACTAAGTCCAAAATGTTAGCGCTTAACGTGTTTTGGCAATGCATTTCGTGTCATTACAACGAAAAATGCTTATTTATCACATAAACTGGATTCTTCTCGTAAATTGTACACCTTACGTGTAATACATGGTCTGCATGATATGGACAGTTGCAGTTTGAAGCTTGAATAATGCTGACTTACCACGGTTCTTTTTTGATTTAAGACGTGAAATAAAGGTTGTTTCTGGCTAGCGCTGCGTATATTAACATGTACGTATTTTTACTAAGTCTGAAATTGAGCATGGAAAACGAATTCACTACAATCCCCCTTCCAACACACACTGATAACGGACCCATCGAATTCATTGTACCAGGCCAAAGAGACGAATACATGATTCTGATACATACGCTACTCTACTTCAGAGGGGGTATTATGAAGAAAAAAAGTACGATACAAGCTAGACTCCACGAACATTGTCGCATCCACCAAAAACTTGCTGCCTTCGCTTTTTCATCAAGTGGACATTCAGCTCAAGCATAAACTCTTCGACTTCCAACACGTATCCACACAGAGCATATATCGAAACTTTGCTAAATTATGGACCCGTTGTCAAAAAAAGTCATCTTATTTCGGCTGTGGGTGCAACCCACGATGCATTTAACAGTTTAACCCATAACAAAGGATTCGAGNGAAGAAGATCTTTCACTGCTTTCTCTCACAATAGTCGTTCTATTAGAGGAGCTTAACTGCGATATTTTCAACATGTCTCTGGTTTCTCCTCAACAAAGTGGAACTACGCATCATGCTGATACGAACACGCAATACGTTTTCTCTCAAGGCACAGGCAGACAACTACACCATACAGCTACTGGATACCTTACTCATGGCACGGAAGGTGCGCATTAACCCCCAAGGCTCTTCTTTGCCATGAAACCATGCTCAATAAGACTATTACTTTCAAGTATTCTCTCAGGCGNGTGGAAACCAAAGTCATCGCGATCCCCTTCTATATTCAGAATAAAACGCTGATTAACGTATTCCTAGGACAAATCTAATCACGAAGTACCTAAGATTGCTGTTTCTTGTCATAAATTGTACACCTTACGTGTAATACTTGAGCTGTATGTGTGTCAGGGCAGCAATCGTTCGAAGTTTGAATAAAACGCGGTTATTACGGTTCTCGTTCGAAATAAGATTTAAATTAAAATGTTGTACTCCATCAGAAAATTAACAATTTTTTAAGAATAACCCAGTTTTGCATGTCACACGGACAATTGTGGATTGTTTTAACAGGGCCCTCACCACTTTCAAAGCATCTTCTGGTGTGAGAAAACTACAAATGTATCTGGGTTTAAGAATTGAAACTTTGCTTGACCAATTTTAGTTCATTTTACATGGAAATCTTCAGTATAGTAGACCTCACTTTATTGTTCATATAGCAGAGCATCACTACACTTGCACCAACCAAGCACTCCCTGTTAGCATTCGATATAGCTATAAGTTGATACTGTTCACGAATATGCCGTCGAAGCAATCCACGGGCTGTGGGTGTATATCGTCTGATATAATGAGGATCTATTCACGAAGTACCTAATATTGCGGGTGTTTTGCAAAGATGATTTAGTAATAGGCGAACTCGTTTTTACAATATATGAAGAACGATATCTAAAATTTGCTGTTCCTACCTATAATGTGGTGCATATGCGTATTTCAAGGATATAACATGAAAGATTGTTTGGGCCTCCAGTTCACTTTTCTACAGAAACAGTTAACAACAGCAATTTTGTTCTCTGATACAACTATTAATATTTAATTTTTAACTAGTTATTTTCCACAGCTTACACTGTCTGTATCTGAATGAAAATAACTCTATTATAAAACTGGACTACAGGATCCCTGCCTTCTTCGTCGATGCCTACGAAGACGTGTCGTGTCGTCGCTGCCAGCACTCCTCACAGTTGTTATCAGACGCTCTTATTTCCATACACGCTAACCACACCTGCAATGAAACACATATCACTGGATGGTGTTCAAGGAACATCCCTTATGCTTGTTGCTGGATGCTGTTCCCATATCTTCAGTCTGCTTTCTCTTATTTCGTTGCATATAGCACAGATGCTCTTGCGTCTGCCGTTTCTTACATCCAGGGCAAAAATCTTGACGCACATATGTTTATCCTTACGAAAACTGTAATCCATGGTCTTCAGATACGTGCAGCAGCGCAGGACAGTGTCGCAAGCTGACTTTCCCTTCCTCATCGGCTGCATATGATTTCTGTAGGAGATTTTCACTTCAGAAACATCTATTGCATTCTTTGAATGTGACGTTTTTCCTGGTAGACTGGCAGGATGGTGTAACGTAACATCCTTTGCCATGCTAGCATGCACTTATGAGCATCGTGATAGCGATACGCTACAATGCATTGATGACAGAAATTTCTTTCTGCAAAGAAACCTTTAGGATACGTCACGACGTCAACATGCTCTTCCTCTTCATCATAAACAAGGTAGACTTTTTCCTTGGTGTACCTGGAATACTGTCTGGTCCTTTGAATACAGACATCTGATCAAAATGATGCCTATGCGAAATTCAGGTAAAATTGCCCGAAAATTGCTAAGTTCAGTAATTCCACATCCTGTCACTGACACCACAACTCCGGTCACTAAGAAGTACGTGAATTAAAGTGCTTGCACATTTATGCTAACTTAAAATGTGTTCAAGTCGAAATATCGGCTAGGCATGAACTAACTTAAATTATTTATTTTAAATGACAGCATTTTAGCATATTGGCTGGCAATGCAGCACATAAACTTACATAAGTCGCGTTTAAATTGAAAGAAATGAATCCCTAATATGTGCAATAGCATCATATCACATGAAATAGTCTAAAAATCACGACTTTCGATACAAATAATCATTCTATATATCACATAACATAGTCTCAAACTCAAAAACTTCAGCACTTCTACACATTTCATCACTCTATAACTGCCATTCTACCTAGGCAGACGTGTAGTTAGAGATCTCGATGTCTACAGCTATTATGGATATTTTGAAGAAAGTTGCCTTGCATTATAAAGTAAGCATTAACACTTTTATAATTCTGAATTCAACTAAAATAAATAGTACAATATTCACATCAAATGGTAATTCCTTCTCTGTTGATTCTAATAATATTTTAATTCGAATACCCTCTGACTATATTTATTGACGTCATATCTTTGATATGTTCTCAACACATACGACCAGACTCTACTTTTTCACCTTTAATACACATTTATAATAGCTTAGTTCTACTGGAAAACACCCTCAGCATCATTTTGACACTTAAGCTCATGCTAAACATAGCCGTTGGTTTATTCTTTTACGCCGTGAAGGATTCATCACCTCAAACAGAAGATTCTCCGGTTTTGAGTTTATTTACCCAAACTATGCGTGCATGTTAGCATGCAACTGTAGGCTATCAAAAAGATGATGCTCTATGTAAACATTACTCAATGCGTATGACGCTCCTGTGTGAGCATAAAATCACTATCTCTCTGAATAAAACATATTACTCACAGGCGTAGATCTAACATAAATTAATGACTTGGATTATCTGCCGTAAATTAAAACTATGTATTTCGACCTTGAAGACATTAAACAGAACTTAAATGTAATAAAGTTCTTCATGGCTGCCAAAAATTCTCAGTTAAATTAAAATTAGTCTACGACTAATCGAGTCGGAATTTAAAACTAACAGAACCACCTCTAACACTATGCCCCGTAGCGCAAATGGTTAAAACGCAATGTCTGTAAGGCAAAGATCCCAGGTTCGAATCACGGCGACGACGAATTATTAGTACATTTTTTATTTTATAGTAATTTACTTATCATTTTATTTACTTCGATTGCAACAGTATTTAATAAGGTTCTCAAAATATAGCCTTCTCTGTAATTAATTTAAAATTAATTATTTTTTACTCAATTATTTCGGTTTATACATAACTGATGTACACGTTTAGTTTTGGTTAGCTGTAGATGAAACATAATGTTTTCCTTCTTGAAGTGTCTAGGTCGTATTTAAACTGAACCTTCAGCTAAACGCATAGAAAATAAGACATATCCACGCATGCGTTCTCAACTTGCTGTGTTGGCGTATCTTTTTTAAAACGTACGGCTGATATATGTCTGGATCTGCTGTCCGTAGAAACAGAAGTCTAGGTCNGGCTAGCAGTAAATGAAACACTAAGTTTTCTTCTTGAAGTTCCTAGGTTGTATTTAATTGATCCTGCCGCTAGACGCGTGGTAAATATGGCTAGCCTGCAAAGGCGCTCTCAAATCAAATTGATGGTGTAGCTGGTTAAAATGTCATGCCGGTACTGCAAAGATACCAAATTCACATCTTCGGCTTACGTTTAACTTAATGCTGTTAGTGTATATTTTCTTCTGTGCCCCTGAACAACAATGGTAGTGTATTCCTGAAATGGCTGTCATGTTAACGTTCCTAAACATTTATATTTTTTCTATGTAACTCTAATGATATTGCTGCTAAATTAGCATGTACATGGTTGCTAAGGACTACGTTAGCCTTGTAGTCAAGAAATGGTTACTATACCAACGCCCAAACAAATGCATACGTTTTATACGCTACCTGATAGATGGCAGTACTATAGGGAACTGCTGGTTGCTAAGGGAAACGACCCAAACAAATACCTACGTTTTATACGTTACTCGAGAGATGGCTTTACTGTAGGCAACTGCTGTTTGCTAGGGAGTTGGTTACCAGGGCGACAGACATAAACTTGTATATATTATCCTAACGTGTTCACTGATGACGTTGGTTCCGTGGTAACAAAACCATACAATTACATACTTCTTTTGTTCAGGCCACAACTCTTTTCTATTTACTTACGAATGATTCACTATGCTGTGACTGTTTATGTAAACATGAGTCGTTATGAGTGATGTTACGCTGAGTAGAGGTCTGAGTAAGCCGTGACACATAGTCCGTTACTCACTGTATATATCATAGTTTCAAACTGATACGAATTCACGGATTGACGTACTTGTCGTAAATTGAGTTGTGTATTAGACATTAATTTTACATGGTTAATAATCAAGGATTGTATGGCTGCTGTCTATATTTTCTTCCATATTAGAGAAATGCTTGTACTTTAATCATCAGCTGGTTGCTATGGCGACGCCCCAAACATTTATATGTCAGGCAACGGCTGGTTGCTACGGGAATAAATTAAAGTAAATTATTTTTCTGCAGCTAGATGGATCTAATGTAAGCAGTGGTATATAATTAACATGTCTCTGGTTTGATGATCGACTCAGTAATCAATTTTAAAAGTTAATTAAATATTT
This sequence comes from Machilis hrabei, assembly GCA_003456935.1. NCBI lineage: Eukaryota > Metazoa > Arthropoda > Insecta > Archaeognatha > Machilidae > Machilis > Machilis hrabei. The sequence goes on along the minus strand of KZ869186.1, from coordinate 22,639 downwards.
GACCGCTAGGTGGTATTGGTGTAACCGAGATGGTAGATGTTTCACAAAGGTCTCAAGAAATAGCGTTGGTATATTAAAGAGATGGAGCCATGATTCTGCCATTAAATTATTGTTAATTTCGTTTTTGGTCACTAGGTGTCAGTGATATCAGAGATGGAGGATTTTTCGTAATGTCGTACACAGCTGGAACCACCATCAATAGACATTCACTTTCGTTTAAATGGATAAGTTTCCATCTTCCCTGATATGGCAGCCGTGGTCTAGTTGGCAAGACACTGACGTCATAATGCTAACATTGCAGGTTCGAATACGAGTCATGTCAGATCAGATTTTAATTCAGAAAATCAAATTTAATTAATTTCAAATGACGACAATTTTAGTATCTTTGATAGGACTGCAGCCCATAAATTTACATACATTCTCTTTAAAAATTTTATATAAACTATATTTTCTTCCATACTAGAGAGATGCTGGTAATATAGTAAACGGCTGGTTGATATGTCGACGCCCCAAACATTTATATGTTAATCAACGGCTGGTTGCTATGGGAATAAATTAAAGTAAATTATTTTTCTGCAGTTAGGTTGCGCTAATGTCAACAGTGGTATATAATTAACGTGTCTCTGGTTTGACGACCGATTCAGAAATCAATTTTAAAATTAATTAAATATAAGGCCCCTAGGTGGTATTGGTGTAACCGAGATGGTAGATGTTTCACAAAGGTCTCACGAGATAGCGTTGGTATATTCAAGAGATGGAGCCATGATTCTGCCGTTAAATTTATTATAATTTCATTTTTGGGCTAGGTGTCAGTGATATCAGAGATGGAGTATTTTCGTAATGTCGTACACAGCTGGAGCCACCATCAATAGACATTCACATTCGTTCAAATTGATAAGTTTTCATCTTGCCTGACATGACATCCATGGACTAGTTGGTCAGACACTGACGTCGTAACGCTAACATTGCAGGTTCGAATACGAGTTATGTCAGCTCAGACTTTAATTCAAATTAAATTAAAATAATTAATTTTCCTAAATGTGACGTCACATCACGTCACTTGCCATGATTCCTTATTCGGACGATACCATGGCCGTTCACTTAAATACCTTAACTTTCCCTTATATCACCATGCTCACTCGTAGAGCAGTCGGTAGAGAGCTGGTTTCCCAAGCTGGGGCGTGGGCCTGGCGGAAATTCGAATACGAGTCATGTCAGTTCAGATTTTAATTCAGTAAAATTAAATTAAATTAATTATCCTGAACATNACGTCACACTACGTCACATATCCTACTTCCATATACGGAAGCCAACACAGTCGCTTAAATATCTCATTTACAACACCGGTCTAGAGCTTACCCGGTAGCTCAGATGGTAGAGCAGAGGACCAGTGATCCAAGGCAGCTGGTGTGTCGGCGGTTCGAGACATCCCCAGAGCAGAGGATTTTAATTCGGAAAAATAAAATTAATTATTTCTCCTGAATTTGACGTTACATTACGTCACGTATCCTACTTCCATATAAGGAAGACAACACATTCACTTAAACATCTGATTTACAACACTGGCCTACAGCTTACTCGGTGGCTCAGATGGTAGAGCAGAGGACCAGTGATCCGGGGCTGGGAGGCTTGACGGTGGTTCGAGACCGCCACAGACCAGCGGATTTTAACATGGAAAAATAAAATTAATTCTGCTGAGTCTTACGTCATAGCACGAACACTCACTCACGAACAACATATATATAAAAAAATAAAAAATATACAAATCTAAAAATAGAATTTCGAAAAAACAAAGATCTACAAAACAATCACATTAACTTCGTAAGATCCACAAAATGTCGACTAGATCTCCTTGGAATTCACCCGACGCCATCTTGGAATGCGCTTTCCTATGTTAAAAGATAGACACTTCGAGGTCAAATGTCAAAGATTAAAGTACACGGGGTCAAAGGTCAAAAGGAATACCGGGGGCTAATACTCTCTAACGGGCATTCTCAAATAGTGATCAGATACAATTGCTTTTAAGAAAAGGTGTTTTCCCGTATGATCATATAACAGGCCCTGACAAGTTTAGCGAAATGCAACTTCCACGTCACGAACAGTTCTATAATCAACTAGTTGATGAGGCATGTTCAGATGTAGACTATCAGCACGATTGAATGTATGGAATACATTTAAAATAGAGACTCTGGGCTAATATCATGACTTATATATGACAAGTGATGTGCTTCAACTTGCAGATGTTTTCAAAAATTTTGGACGTGTATGCCAAGACGTTTATTCTTTGGAGGTGGTACATTTTTATACCGCACGGGGGTTATCTTGGAAGGCGTGTTTAAAAATGTCAAAGGTTTAACTGGAGCTACTCACAGACCCTACAATGCATTTATTTTACGAGAAACGGATTAGAGGAGGGATATCAATGATATCCCATCGATACACCGAAGCCAACTTCAAATATTCACCGATTTATGATCCTATAAAACCCGAGAAGCATATAATTTACCTGGATGCTAAAAATTTATATGGATGGGCCATGTCAGAATATTTACCAATTAAGGACTTCCAGTGGATGACAAAGCAAGTGTTGGAGTCATTTAATGTTATGAATATTGGTAATACCAATCATGAAGGATATCTTTTAGAGGTAGACCTAGAATATCCAGAGTGGTTTCACGATTATCCGCAAGCCCCTGAGAAAATGACGGTGGAATGCACCATGCTGTCTCCGTTTTCACATGGTATGATGGAGGAGCTACACTACCAGCTGAAATTCGTGTTATTATGAAGCAAATTGTCTGCTATACTACCGGCGAATGATAATATGGTATCGAAACCGAACCTTGCATCGAGGCCCATAAAGTTTTTTTTCAAAGTGATTGTATAGGCAAATGATTAGCAAGCATGCAAACCGCTACAATAACGGATCAAAATCCTAGAAGCGCTTAAAAATTTAAGTATACTTACAAAAAGGTGCTTCGTCTTCAACTCCAGAGACTATATTGAATTCGAAATTGCTTTTTCGGATGTAGATAGCCTGGTCGAGTGTTAAGTCATATGTTTACACGTTGATGATAAGCCACTGTGATCCTGAAGTTATTTACTCAGACTGATTTATGTATGTCATTATTTATTTATCACTAGTTTAACCAAGAAAATTAGGTGAGAAATACTAGTCTAAAACTCAAATGGCCAATGTATCACTGTATAAAGTAAAGATAGGTACATCGAAAGAGGAGTTGTAATATGTTTCAATTTATATTCGGCCAACATCGAATTCTGTTCCATGACAGATTGGTAAGATATTCGTTTATATTGAATGTTAGGGTCAGCCCCGGGATTTTAACCTGGGATCTGCTGATCAGGCGTCGAGCACTCTGTCATTAAGCTTCCATGCAGTGCAAATTCACGCTTATGAATGTGAATATATAATGGGGATCCCATCAACGTCGTAAAGACGCTTCAGGTTGATTGAATTTTGTCACTCACTCGATACATAGCCGATGGTGGATTCTTTTTATATCGAAAAGTTATCGACGGGATCCCATGTTTAACATCCTTTCCTGAAAAAGCCTAAGATCATATCTTAGTTCTAATAGTAGGTCATAGGCCTCACTTTAAATGTTCTTCATGGAAGTGGATGCATCTCCTAGTGTGCAGCTCTTGGCCCGTTATAATGAATCAGAACTCGTTAAAACGACTCAGAATCACGACGTGAAGGTGGCTGCACCTTGAATTCCTCCCTAACCTAACAACACCTGATCCTGCATAACATAAATTATTACCATAACATAAAATAAATAAATAAATATATACAAACCCCGCTCTGTGTTTCACATTTCTTAGAAATGCTATGATACTCACAAGAGCACTAGGGTTGGGAAATAAAAAAATAAATATATACAAACCCCGCTCTGTTTCACATTTCATAGAAATGCTATGATACTCACAAGAGCACTAGGGATATATATATATATATATATATCATCCGATGGCGCTTATAGCCTTAAAACAATAAGTATAACCTTTGCTTATATAACTATGTTTATTTGCCCAATTTCCAAATTCAAAATATTTTAATACTACATCATATGCTAATGCGTTGTTAACTGTTCAAGCAGTTAACAGCCAATTTAACTTTAAAATGGTTAAACGTTTAACTATTGCTGTTTTATTTTGAAATGGCCATGTGCTAAGGTGGCAATTCAATTATTCATGATATGGCGAATATCATCCAGTGGGATAAGAGCTATTTTATTCAGCTCGACCGTATGCACATGATGAAGATCACTTTCAAAGCGTCTNATTTTTTCCAATACCAAATGATGGTTAAGCAGGCAATTCTTATAGTTCTGATGTTTTAAATTTGTAATTGCAACAGAAGTTTTAATTCCTTTAGCTGTTTTCTTCTCGTATCATTTAGCAGTAATAATGGAATATAGTTTTGGACGGAGCCCTACAAATTCCAGTATTGGGTCACCAGCAGTTTCATCCTTCATTTTACCCAAAACTTTCTCGTTTTTAGTGGAATAGAGCCTATCTGATGCGGAGTAGTTAAACGTATCGAAAAACTCACTATGTCACTTCATATCAGCGTATATAGCCGAAGTCTCGATCTCATAACATAATGAATCTGTGTCGGTGAATAGCAATTTAGCCCTATCTCCATAGGTAGTTCTAATAAGGCCGTAGTGAAAATCATACATTAGCTCCTTACTTAGATCTAATATGGTGCAGCCTTCGAAGATAGGTTTGTTTAATTTGAGATTTTTAATTTGAGTTTCGACGGCTACTAAATTCTATTAAAAAATTTTGAAAGAATGGAAAGATGGAGCCGCTACAACTTTCGCCAATCTGTTCTCTTTATTTATTATCTCCACTTTTTTCGATGTCTAACATTTTCCATTGTCATTCCAAAGAAAGCATAGTTTATTAATTTAAAAAAATCCTTTTCAAATAGGGTTTTTGCTGTCTTTCGTTTTTGANTATTAAACTCAATATATGGTTTAAGCTAAGATGTTTGAGTGAATTTAACTCCTCTGTGAACTGTTTTAATCTTCATACCCAGAGCTAAGCATTGCTTTTCATTTCTGTAATGAATAATATATCTGCTTTTATCGTATAAATTGGGTATCAGTTTTTGACATCTAAGAACATCTTTTATATCAAGCTCCTCCATCATACCATGTGAAAATGGAGACAGCATGGTGCATTCCACCGTCATTTACTCAGGAACTAGCGGATAATCGTTATGGCTATCGTGAAGTCGCTCTGGATATTTGAGGTCTACCTCTAAAAGATATCCTTCATGATTGGTATTACCAATATTCATGACATTAAATGACTNCAACTCTTGCTTTGTCATCCACTGGAAGTCCTTAATTGGTAAATATTCTGACAAGGCCCATCCATATAATTTATTAGCATCCAGGTAAATTATATGCTTCTCGGGTCCTTATAGGATCATGAATCGGTGAATCTTTGAAGTTGGCTTCGGAGTATTGATGGGATATCATTGATATCCCTCCCCTAATCCCTTGCTCGAAAAAAAATGCATTGTAGGGTCTGTGAGTAGCTCCAGTTCCACCTTTGAAATTTTTAGACATGCCTTCCAAGATAACCCCGATGCGGTATAAAAATATATCTCATCCAAAGAATAAAATTCTTGGCATACTCGTCGAAAATTTTTTAAAATATCTGCAAGTTGAAGCACATCACTTGTCATATATAAGTCATGATATTAGCTCAGAGTCTCTATTTTAAATGTATTCCATACATTCAAGGCGTGCTGATAGTCTACATCTGAACATGCCTCATCAACTAGTTATTATAGAACTCTTCTTGACGTGGAAGTTCTATTACGCTAAACTTGTCTGGGCCTGCTATATAATCATAAAGGAAAACACCTTTTCTTAAAAGCAATTGTTTCTGACTGCTATATGAGAATGCCCGTTTTAGATTTCCAAATTTAGAATTGCCTTCCAAAGCCAAATTTTTTACTAATTTCTCCAAGGAGGATTTGAGAAACTGTAACGAATCAATGAATCGTAGGCTATCAATGGAGAATGAAATATATTTCTCCATGTTATTTGGCATAAATGAAAGTGTCTTGTCTCTAAATTTACCTAGCTCCGATACAATAAAATAGGCATCATAACCACAAAGATTATGAAAAATAACAGGAATGAAGTTAGGAAAGCGATAATTAAGATTGCATGTGTTATGGGCTGCTCCCCGGTATTGCCATGTAACGTGGCAATGATCTTTCACCTTATTCTGACCCAATAAGTCATCGCATATATGACAATGAGTACTTTTTTTTAATATTTGCTCTGAGAAATGTCTTAATGACGTCAGATCCGCGGTATATTTCTGGTTGATTCACTAATAGTCCATCTTCACCTACGATGACGTAACAGAATCCTGATGGTATGTGCTCTGCTAATTTTTTTGTATACGAAGAATCATTATCTGGCTGACTTCCGGGAATTGGTTGAAGGAACCACTTAAAAATATGTGTATATTATATATGGGATTCGAAACTGCATGTGATGATCCTTAAACTGCAACGTAGGGTCTTCCTTAGCTGGCATTGACATTTTTTTAAATGTATGCTGGCTGCAAAATTTCCGATGCTCAGATAGAAGTTCCTGCTGGCTGAAGTGGTGCAGACATCGCTGATAATAATATCGCTCCCTTTTGTGCTTCGTAAGTTGCGATAGTTGGCAGTTGAGGTTTTTTTTTAGAGATATATGGTTCATCTCATCATTTTAATGAGCAATAAATCTACATGCGACACTTTTTCGTTTTCCTTAGAGATATACAATGGGAATATCTCGTTCTCATATCTATACACATTCACCGATCTATTGTTCTGCCTCTCAAATTTATGAATTTGAGAGAGTTTTACTTGATACATAATTCCTTCCATATTTAGATCATGTTCATGAATGCTGTAAATGCTTACAAGATTTGCACGCCATTTCATGGGATATAAAGCGGCAAGCGGACTCCATAGAAAGCAGCGCTGATCTTTTTTTTAATATTCGTTACGCTTTTAGTATTGGCGATCTTTAATGGCATCGGTATATATGAAGATCCATATAGTGGTTTATACGTCAACATCTTTAACTCCACACTATTTGTCTTTTCATATATCCAATTTGAGCCTTCCCTTTGGAACTCTGCACTATGATTGACTATCTGCTTGAATGCTTTAGCTAACTGGGTTATGATGATGTCAGGCTGAAGTGTTAATATGGCTTTAGAGCACAAATAAGTGCTGGTTTTTATCTCTTCCTCTTTTAAAGCCTTCCCAAAAGTTACAGACACACAGATATACCATTTCACTCCCATTTTTATAGCTAATTGATCGGTGATGATTTTCATTGCCTCGATTATTTATGTCATCGTCGTAGGAGGATTCGCCCAGCTTAAAAATTTGCGTATTTCCATTAAGCGCTGAGGAATCTGCTTGCCTTTGTATCTTGCAAGTTTTTATAAGAATTTCTGGATCCTCTTCTACTTGACTTGGCCTTTTCCTTGATCCTCCTGCTTGAATTGTCGTCTGGTCCTGGGTACTTGTAATCTTCGGATTGATCTTGAGATGTCTTTGACTATTATCTTGTCTACAAAAAGTGATGTGGCAGGTCTGGCATTCATATATATCAGAGGTGTGCCACCGGTATGTGAAGTCCTCATATGTTGATATACATTTTTTTCTGGGCATATGATTTCTCGCAGCTATTGCATTCAAAATGCTGAATTGAGGACATCTTCTGAAACCACAAAATGAATATATTCAGTTTATTCA
>KZ869186.1:0-13957 GCA_003456935.1 Machilis hrabei | reverse complement strand
TACGGCACATAAGGGGTTATGCCATCTGGGATGTTAGTACTAAACTATTGTGAACACATCTTGCGACTTTTAAACGCAGGAATTCCTCCCTCACTTTTGTTACGTCATCGATATCGATTTCAAATATTAAGGTTTATTGAAATAAATGTGTTACCCAATAGCTGGTTGATACATCCATCTCCGTATGATAGTGGAAATTGTATGTCACAGGCAGTCATACATATGCAATTTAATCAGCATTCCGTTCCGTTAAACTTCCAGGATGTTCTCTTCCTGATCCGTTCCGTTATATGATCGGGATATCCTTTTCCCGATCCATTCCGTTATTTTATATATTGAATCTTATATCCCATGACATTCCGTTCCATTATAATTTAAACATCTCCTCGCCCCATTAAATTGCGTTCTGTTAAAAAATTTATGGCACCTCCTTATGGGAATTTAACATGGGCACTTTGCTCATGGCACCTCTCAAGGCTCCTCCTTTTTTGAATTTAACATGGGCACTTGGCATCCAGAACTGTCGTTTTACATTCTACTCAGGTAACACATATAATAGAATAACTAGAATGGAGGATGCCATAATACTTTTACTTTGTCCAATGACGCATATTTGGTAAGTTTAGTAGCAATTTATAACATGGTTCATATATCCGTGCCATATGTACAACACCCATAACTTCATTCCCAATATTTAATATACGAACTATTCAGCTGGATTCATTCATTGGAATGGTCGTGCCATGACAGGGTAAATATGGTTGCGGAATCTAGGTTTTTACTTTACAAGTGTGTTTGTGTCACTAAATACAAGATTTGAGTTGAGCACGTATTTAATTTAGATTATTACACCGGTATTTACGTGAATCAAAACCTCAACGTAAGTCAAGATATAAGATTTACTTACTATAAGTAATATTTATTTAATGCATACGAATACGGGCCTAAGAACCAGAGATTCGGACAGTTTAAAGGGAATTCATCCTCAAGCACATTCGTTTTCTGCAGAATGCAGAGTATTTACTCAATGAATATATGCAAAAAAGAAAAAAAGGACACGAAATATATTACCTTATAACAAGGTTTGCCTGACTGAAAGAACGAAAGTAGTAGGAAAAGTGGAAGTCCTGAGGCCAATCGCCTCCACAGGCCTTACCATAACGTCATCATAATTTTTCAATTTTTTCGAAATGTTTTATTTTTTTTCGCATTTTTTTCAATATTTTTAATAAAAACCCAGACAAATGTTTGGATTTTTTTTTTCAAAATTTTTATTTCGATTTTTTTTTTAATTTTTTTCAATTTTCTTTTTAAATATTTTTATCTGACGTCATTATCGGAGCTCTGTTCATATATGGTTGCGAAAAAATTTTGATAAAATTTTGTGAGGTAACATTTTTTTTGTATTTTATCTACCCTAGATGTTTGGGTGGAAGGAAGGAGGGGAAACCTTCAAAAGGCACCAGCCATATTGATGTCGTTATCCCACAGGTAGTGTGAGATTTTTACTTACTAAAACCCCTCCTTCTAACACAGCCACTTTTGAATTTACAAGAATAAATGAATATATACAAACCCCGCTCTGTTTCACATTTCATAGAAATGCTATGATATTCAAAAGAACACTAGGATTGGGAAATAAATATATACAAGCCCCGCTCTGTTTCACATTTCAGAAAAATGCTATTATATTCAAAAGAGCACTAGGGCTGGGAACACCTTATGCTCCTCTCAGTGGAGGGGCATACTCGTAAGAATAAATACGAAAAAAGAGAAAAGAAAAGTTGTGTTTGCTTTCTTAGATATTTACAAACATCTTACTGTAACACCAAGAAAGTTTTTATATAATGGCTTCGTTATTGTAGACTTTAACTAATTGCAAATAAAAGGTAACCTATTTCAAGTTCAGTAGCTCAAGGGTGTATAGACTGTCGTACCTGTTATCCTTGCCAATCCTTTAATTCTTTCTCCAATATATCCTGCTATATGGGCACCTAAACTGTGGCCAATAAGATGAATATTCCCGAGTTCCAAACTAAACACATCCTGTAGAATAAATCATATGTCATAACATGTAAATAATAAAAAAATACACTGTGTAAAAGAGCATGATATACATTTTATGTTTCGTAGAGAAATACATTTGAAATTTGTATTTTAGAAAACAATTAATATGTCTTTACATAAGGCTTGTAATTCATATGATGCACTTTGTTAGGAAATGAAAATGTAATAATTATTTAAATATGAACATATAGTAGAAATGCGAATCCTTCTTATGTAAACCTTAATTATATGTGAACAAGATGCATCAGAAGAAAGTATCACTGTATAAGAGGAAAATATCTGGTATTGATCCAAATGCCAGCACGTCAATTAATCAGCACATAATTAAAATGACAAACATATACCTTGAAATAAGATTGCGATAGCACACAGTAACCGCGTATCGCAAGAACAGTTGATTCGCTTTTGGAATGGGGAAATAATAAAAATAAGAGTGACAGGTCGATGATGGTCAGTGCATTGTTATTACAATTGAAGTAACATACATTTTAGTAGGGTTGTGTGTACGAAGATTTGTTAAACGTTTTTATATAAGTATATATTCTAATTAATTGTCAATAAATATAAGTGTGTATTTGAGATTTGTTGAAGTCATTCCAATTCAAATGTAATATCTTGTGCGTAATGGAAGAGATATACATTAAGACTACGGTGCTCAATAATATTAAGAATTGCTCTCTAAATCCCAATAATATTCATATGGGCGGAACGAAAAGTTCTTCACAAATGGGGGCTCAGCCATTTTTTTAAGAAAGCATTAGATTTGAAATTGGTTTTAGTGGCTTTCAGCATGTCATTATTTTTTGTTGTGCGTTCTTTTAAAAAGCGATTGTAATGGAGGAGGCAAATGTTCTCTCTGTTGCGAATATGTTGGTCCATGTCAACATTATAACGGTTAAAAAGGGGAAAGGCACATTAAGTTATTTTTCGAAGAAATATATGAAGTTCTAGATCCTATTTCCGCTATTAGTGTACAGAAGGTTTTTGCAGCCAAAAGGCGTATTGTAGCTGAAGCTGACCAATATTTAAGCCAGGTCCATTAAATCAAATTGACAGAGGATTATGAGTTGGTTAAGAAGACCATGTTGGATAGATTTTCAGTAAACGAAGATATAAACACTTTAATGTCTAAAATCGCTGTTGGCAAACAGAAAGTAAAGGAAAGAGTTACCGAATTTTATTCAAGCTTAAAATCTTTAGGCCACTCACTAAACTGGACACTGATACACCTGAGGTTATGAAAGACAGGGAAATATTTTATTGAGTTAATTTTTGTGTGGGTTAAAAAACAATGCCATTTAATAAAAAACTAAAATTTCCACCACATTTGCTGATGCCATAGTTTTCGTTATTTTGGAAGTGGGGAATATTCAGATGAATATCAAGAGTACCACTTGTTTGGCAATCGTATCTCGATACGAGAGCGAACCACAAATTAAGAGTAAATTTGTGAGTATGGGTTATAATATTGACAATTCTTATTGGCAATGTGCAAAAACGGCCACAAGTCCTTTCAGTATAGTGAAAGGATACAGCCGCCAAGAGGTACTCAAAAACGCTCATATGATTATTTTCGCTTTCCAAAATGAGTCAGGTTTGTGATAAAAGAGGTCACACTGCATTGCAGTGTAGATGCTTGCAAAGAATGTCGGAAAATACACAAGTTAAAAGTATAATAGTATGTCATCTTTACAATACACCTATTCATTCTGCCAAAATCTGCCGAAAGGGGAAGAACGCGTCTGATAACCCAAGCAGATAGGATTTGTAGGTGCTACCCTAAAAGCGGATCCTTCTGAGGGTAATAGCAAAATGTTTAATAGGTCCCACAATGTGTGCATTGTTCACTATAGAGAAGATAAGTTTATGTCTTGCCCAAAGTTCACGGCTTATATAGCCAGATTAAAACTAGTGTGTTTACTAGCTGTGTAAACATTCTTCCGAATAGTATATTTCAAATAATAGGGCAGATACGGAAATTAAATACTTTTTCAGTCTACTTTGAAATAGTAAACGCATCTCACCAAGAAATTCCTGTTGTCTGGTATTACCAACTGCCTGTATCAGTAGATACAAATAAGGACTGTTTTCCTTTTGTGGTAGATGACATTCATAAATCACGTGATTATGATGTAATTTTAGGGAACTCATATTTGAAATAATTTTAATTGACATATAATGCTGGTTAAAGCATGCTAATAATTCTTGTGGCCATATCATTCCACTACTGAACGGAAGCAAAACGAACGAAGTAAATGCCGTTGCAGTGTTAAAAAAACCAATTCCTCCTAATTGAAAAAAGGTAGTTTACGTAAATGTGGGTAAAGACTTCGAAGCTGTGGATGAATAAGTATTTTTAAGTAATGAGAATTACATAAATGGCATTAATTTCGCGAGGTCCGTATCCAAAGTTTTGACTCAAAATAACATTTTGGTTCATGCCATGAATACCACAAAGAGTGAATGTGAAATTAGCAAAAACTTGAAAATAGGTACGCTAGAAAAGTAAGTGCATACTGACATTCAATAAAAATATGTTGACTGAAAGTGTCTTTGAAGTAAGCCATATCGAGGATGTATAACTGAATAATAAATTGTTTATATTACTGATACGTTACTCCGATGTGTTCGCTAAGGACCTGTCTCAATTAAGGGTATCTGCAAAATTGCAAGACTTAAAAATTGAGTTTTAACCAAATATGGCCGCTAAGTACAAGATACCATATTAAATTCCATACTCACAAACGGAGGAAATGCGTCGACAGATAAATAAACTGCAAGAGGCAGGGATAATTCAACCCTAACTGTCGAATTAGTTGGCGCTAGCCATGTTACTAAAAAAGAAGGACACAGGCAGCGGCGAAAAGAAGTATAGATTTATCGTGGAACTCCGCGAATTAAATTAAGTTTGTATTAATATAGCATACCTAATGGCAAATATTACAACTATATAAGATCGTTGAGGGGGTTGCAAATATTTGTTATCACTTGATGCTTTCCAAAGATATTTTTGTGTTCCATTAGAGAAAAGCTCCAAAAAATATACCGCTTTCACGGTAAACACGGGTGGTACTAAAAATGTTTTTGAATTCCAAAGTTTAGCTATGGGATTTGCCAACAGTGCCTCTAAGTTTTGTAAATGTGTAGATTTGTTACTAGCTGGTATCTCCGATTGTTTTGTCATTAGCTGTTATATCGATGATTTTGTGATATTTAGTAGGACGCCGGAAGAGTATTTAGAACCATTCAAAACGTATCTCAAAAGACTAATGGAGGTTGGATTATAATTAAATCCAAAAAGGCCCAATTGTTTAGGAAAGAGGGTGATTGTTTTTGGTTCTCTGTTTCAGCAGAGGGCATCCAACCAATTAAAACCCATATGGATAAGTTCAAAAGAGCAGAGTGACCGAAAAACTTAAAACAATTAAGAATTCTCCTTGGAGTAGCTCAATTTTATAGGAGTTACGTAAATAACTTCATAAAGATAATGTATCCACTCATACGCATGACCAGTCCAAAAGTCCAATTTCAAACGGACGACTAGTGTGAGGATAGTTTCAAGGAGATAAAAACGGCCTTAACAACCAAGCCACTTCTCAGATTTCTAAATATCTCGAGACCATTCGTCTTGATGATAGACGGTTGAAAATACTCTGTGGAGGGGTAGTCTGGAACAGCGATGTGAGGTCGTAAAGCTCCACCCAGTATCAAACTTTTTAAAATTCAAAAGCTTGGTGCAGCAGAAATCTCGGCGGCTGAGACGGAGTTTTATGCCCTAGTTATGGGCGTCAAAACGTTCAGACAGTATTTATTAGGCCGACCATTTACGGTCGTGACCGATAATTTGGCAGTGAAGCAATTTCTCTCCATGAGAGAACGTCTAGTCATATTCTGAAATGAGATCTATATCTCCAGGACCTTAGCTTCGAGGTGGTCCATAGACTATTTCTCAAGAATGTTAGATAAAACGAAAATTTCAGATGCAGTCGAATGAAAAAACAGTGCATGCAATTGGGAAGAAACTCAAATATCAATTGAAGAACACTAAAATCAACGCACCAGCCCATACGGCCATTCCCAGTTTTCATGCATGGACTCGCGAACGCATGAAGAGTGAGCAACGTAACGAGCCTCAATACAGAGACATCATGGTAAATTTGAACAATGGGGAGCAGGATAACGTATACCTGTTGAATAGCCAGTGCGTACTTTTTCGCAGAGTGACGGACATAATGGAACACAAAATATAAAAACTGTGTTGGCTCAAAGAGTTTGCTAAAATAGTATTAATTGCCTTACATAACTCCCTTACCGGAGGCCACATAAGCAAACGAAAACTCATCCACCTTATCAAGCGAGATTACTGCTTTTCTAAAATGTACAGGAAGGTATCAAATTATCTAACAATTTGCGATATCTGCGAGAGGAATAAGGACCATTCACAAAAGAAAGCCCCAATTTTTATGCATTTCATAAATATTGGAAACAGGCCATTTCAGTCTGTTTCGGTTGACATATTTGAACCAATAGAACGGACCGAGTCGGGAAAGCGGTACATAATAACGTACTTGGATTTGTTCACCAAATATCTGGTGTGGTCCAGCCTTGAAGCGGTGGACGCTTAAACAATTGCTAAGGATCTGGTTGATAAAATTCTTAGGCGGTTCGGTAAGATTGAGAATTTACATTCAGATCGGTGGTCCAATAACACATCTGCAATTTTTTACCAAAACCTGTGAAGTTATGGGGTTAGACGGTCAATGACNTCACCATTCATGCCCTGGCAAAACTATGGAGACGAGAAAAACAACCAAGTTGTGATCAGCTTACTACGAAAATACGCTTCACAGAGGGAACGTGATTGTGATCAGATGATTTCAATGGCTAACATGAACTATAATTTTAAGGTGCATTCAACTACCTGATTTTCACCCCACAGATTGGTCTATAGACTACATATTCCGCAGTACCAGATGGACCAACTTATTAATGCGAGCCCGCCTACGTGGACATATTGACCCATAGATTAAAATTAGATCTCCAAATCGTGCAAAATAATATGAAACAGTCCACTGTGAAGATATTCGACGTACTATTTTATAAACACTTAGGAATTCGAAACAAAATAATAAAGACTGGATAAGTTGGTGGTAATACGAGTCTTAAGTTACAACACTTGCCTAATAGCCTACGACAAATTCCCAACGGAAAGAAATTCACAACTCATGTTAACCATTTGAAAGAGATCCCATAGGGTTGGCTAATAGAAATTCTCCTACTAACAGTGAACAAATCAACAAGTGAAATTCAGACACACACAGGAAGAAAAATAGAATGCGAAAAAGTAAAAAAAAAACAAAAAAAAACATGCGTTTAGAATGTTACTTAAGAAGTAAGTTTACTTCCCAAGTAAACGAAAATAACGTGGACGCAGAATAAATGACTATGTCGTCGACTACGTAAGTCAACAAAATGAAGGAGTAGTATGAGACCGAACTCAGCAGAGCATTCAATACGCTAGCGATTACGAAATCGTGATGTCCCAAGGTCAAAAAATAAAAACCGACCAGCAGTAAGCATAATTAACAATAAAGATAACATTGCTGAATTTTTCAACCCCCCCAGATTCACCGACGAACACGATATAGAAATATTGACCACACATATGTTTACAATGGCAAATGGTCCAGAACACGGTAATGAAAGTTTAAATCCTGAGAGGGATAACGTTACCCAAAATACAGAGGTAATGGAATAACACGTTAAATCTGCGGCGGCCGATAAAGCACACCTTGTCTTTTTGCCTACGGCCCAGAATTACATCATTAGTCCTTTTGAAAGGAGATTAAGGACCTCATCTCCATAATCTTAAAGACCTCATCTCCATAATCGAGTAAGTAAAGACGATTTCGATGCCACATTTAGGCAAAAACATAGTAACGTAAACCCAAAACCAAGGTTTATAGAATGCTGTGTGATTTGCACAGCGAAATGGAATTTTCAATTTAATAATGGTAGTATTCCTGCCGATATGATTAAATTAACCTAATTTCTTATTACAGTATGTCTGGTGATCACGACGGCAGGAAGCCAGATGATGTTAAGCGAGGAGGCCTAAACCTATAAAGAATTGACCTTGATGGAGATAAGCAGCTATTTGCCCAATCGACCAAAGCTGTTATCCATACAAGACTTTTGGGGAAGGCCGGACAAACCTTGGAGTAGCAGAGATGAGACTACACCTTGCCGCCATGACTTGAGATGACCTACAAAAAGCAGACGAAATCGATTATGAAATGAGTATCCTTAAAAGGCATTTGGTTATTATGTTTAACGACGTCAGAGGATGCAGGTTCCAGTCCAAAAACAACAACAATGTTTTCTTAGTCAAGTAAATCATAAGGTGATACCTGAACACAGTTGTGCGAGTTCATCCTGTGACATTTGCGTTAGAGCATGGGAAACCAAAGTGCTCACTTAGAAAAACAAATTAACCAGAATAAAGGTAATGCACCATTGCACATAGACGAAGTGGTAAATTTAAGGGGTAAAAACCGTATGTACAACTGTACTAACAATAATGAACAGTATTCACGTGAGAAGTAACTGTGTAGTAGGTACAAAGAGTTTTGCTAGCCACGAAACTCTGATAGAATAAAATTGCCCACATAAATTCTAGATTATGTAGAACACATGGAAATATTTCACGTTATTGAAAGCGGAAGCATAAAAGAACAACAAATACTGTTGCAGGGTAAACCAATTTGCAGTATGGTAGAGCGTATTACGTGTTTAGAATTTTTGTGAAATTTGGAATGCATACCAACAATATTACAATACGGTATTTTTGATGCATTCACAATGGAAAGTTGTTTATTAACCATAGTGTTAAGTACAGCTTTAAAAAGTTGATTTTAATAATACAAAGGGTTAGCTATATTTACACGGTCACGTTCTAAATAAATTTGCATTAGGCGAAGGTTAGTTTGATTAAAGCACAATTATATAACAACGAGGATAGCTTCTTAACTGAGTCTATAACAAAGTCCAGGAACTAATTAAGTTTATGATATATGCTATTTCTGGAGTTATAACCGTAGCTACTATCTTCCAAGCATTTGTTTGTATCATTAAGATGCACATAAATTGGTGTAAGTAGCCTAGGGTAAAGCGTTCCTAACTTGCACAGTCCAAAATGTAATACTTTCTAACATCTTAATATACTGTATTGTACCTTCTCTATCCTGAAACCACTTTCCCTCTAAACAGGAAAGCTATGCNGAGGAAACATAAAATATGACAATCTTAAACGATCAGCAATGAGCTATTACATAACAATATTGAGACAACAGTAAGGAACGACGAGAAACGAATTGTCAATATTTTTTAGAAGGAAACGCAAAAGGAATTCAGAAATTAAATTCAGGGTATGAAATATGTTTTGGGAACTTTAAGTAAAA
This sequence comes from Machilis hrabei, assembly GCA_003456935.1. NCBI lineage: Eukaryota > Metazoa > Arthropoda > Insecta > Archaeognatha > Machilidae > Machilis > Machilis hrabei. The sequence goes on along the minus strand of KZ869186.1, from coordinate 4,430 downwards.
TAGGGTAATGCAAGTGTGTGAAAGGTTAGTGTGTGATTTCCCTTGTAATACAAATTGGTTAAACCGTATTTATTGAGACCATGTCTAAAATCAATTAAAGGAATACATATGTAGAAACAACACCAGATAACAAAGAAAATCAATTCATCTATACAATTAAAATACTTTATATTGAAGTTCAAAATAACTGAAATCTTGCAGAAAGGAATGCAATTTATATCTAAGAGTCAGACATGTGTCACGGAATGTTGAGACAAACGAATAAGGGGGAAATGTGAGGAAACACATGTGCACACAAACGTAACCCTTTCAAGCTTCTATTTCTCAAGAGATATTTGTATGATAAATCACAAAATTAATGATTGAACAACGTTAAGTAAATTTTTAAACAAGATGAAAAAATGAAGATATCGAAATATAAATAAACTAGTGAAACACTAACACACGCTAAAAATAGAGAAACTATATATGTCTTTGACCTATTATATATTTTCTTATAGATGAGGAAATAAATATGTAATAATTATTTAAATATGAACGTATAGTAGATATATGAATCCATCAAATGTAAATCTTAAATATTTATGCATAAAAAGAAAGCCTCACTGTGTAAAACGAAAATAAGTGATATTGCTCAAAACGCCAGCAGATCAATTAATCTGCACAGAATTCAAATGACGAAAAGGCACCTTTCAATAAGATAGCGCACTTTAAGCGCGTATCGCAAGAACAGTTGATTGGCTTTGGTAATGGGGAAATAATAAAAGGGAGAGTGACAGGCCAATGGGGGTCAGTGTATTGTTATTAAAATTGTAATTATAGACATTTTAGAAGCATTGTGCGTTTGAAGATATGTGACACGTTTTTAAGTAAGTGTATGTTGTAATTTATTGTCGAATAAATGTAAGTGTCTTTTTGAGATGTGTTGAAGTCATTCCAAATCCAATTTAACATACTTTGCGTAATGGGAAGGTTATACCTTTTAGACTACGATGCATGGAGAACAAACGTACTCAATTATATTAAGGGTTGCTTTCGAAATCCCTATAATATTCATATGGGTGGTAGGAAATGTTCTTCACAACTTAAGTGCTGGTCCCAGTGACGAAGCACTGAATTACAAACCATGGCTCCATTATTTTTGTTTGCCTGCCCTTCGAGTTGTTGTCGTAGACCAAGTATATCGTGACAAAACAAAGTCATATATTATTCTAATTAATTTTAACACATCTTTAAGCATACTGAAGAGAAGAATTTTAAAAATTACCATCAACTCTTCATCGCTCTTTAAAAGTTGAGTTTGTTTTATGTACGATACATTGGTATTTTACAATAATACATCCTCCTTGATTGTGTCGTTGTTAATACATTTTTCTTAAGATTTGTTTCATGCAAATTGATTTATTGTTAATTTAATTGTATTAGATTAATATATCGTTGTAAGGAATGATGTTTACCGATGCCATTTACGTGTACTAGTTTAGCATTTGTCATGCATATTCTTTATTTGTATTGTTTTTTTTTTCTAGGAATATCGCATCATATTTTACAGTTACATTAATAAATGTCAAAACCAATTATAGTGTTGCATTACCAAATCAGCAGTTTATTGTAAATAAGTTTATTTGTTGGGATCATTTACACGTAAGGAATTTTCATTTACTTTTTTCCGGCGAAAACTTTTAACGTGAACTGATCTCAAAGCATATTGACCGAAAAAAACATTAACGGGTCCATAGAATTTACTTTGTAACATAAAATTAGATAAAATGTGCACCAAACATTAAGTTTCTTTAAAAAAATTGGATTGAATTCGGGAAAATAACTGGTCATATTTGATTTATAATCTGGCATAGACAAACATTCATTACATGTCCATGAACTAGTTTAGTATATATAAATATTAGTGGCCTTCAGCTTTTAGATACATTAAATAGGGTAAATCCAGACCAGACGACTCCAGGTACTTTAATTTGGTGTATTATGGGCCTTTTTCCTGAATATTTGTATTAATTACACATTTATTTTATTAAACAACTGGTCAGACTTAAAATACATATCTTTAAGTGTCATTAAATTTTCTTGAATAATTGGTTAAAAATAGACAGAATTAAAATGCATTTCCAGATCATTTTAATGAAAATAGAAATTCTGAGGATATAAACAGCTTGTGTCATACTGAAATCATGTTTTCAAAGGTTATGCCAGTAGACGGGGAATGAAGAATCAGAGACCAAATATCCTATATAAATTTCCCATAAGCTCCCCTAAAGCAGCGGGAACCGTTGCAGTCATGAGTTCCACGTAGTAAGGGTATATTTTTAGATTGTTTCACCAGTTTGTGAGGACTGTAGAACAAGCTAGGTTTTCTATCTATAATTATATTATTGTCAGTGCAGATAGATTAAAATAAAAAGAGGCAAGGGCTTACTTTTTCTGTAAAAGAAGTTAAGCTTGTTGTGGGTTGTATTTTACAATGTAATGAGACATTGAAGCTATGAATGAACTTTGATAACATCCATTTTTTCTGTATATGTACTTCAAACGTATGTTGAATTTATAATATACTTTAGTTCAAGTAGAGCTATAAAGATAGAGTACACTTTATTATAGCTTCCAACTTTCCAAACATAACAACAAAATCTCCATACCATACTTTTACGTAATACATGTTACGTTTATAACCTACTTTTATGCTAGTGAGGCAATACAGATAAAGCATTGATTCGCTCCTACAGCTTTTTATTTTAAAAAACTTAACTGTGAACGTTAGTTATTGTGTTTTCTTTTTGTAATCATAATATATGTCGAGCTTACTTGAGTGAAAGTGTAGCTGCAAAAGCAAAATGTATATTGTTTCTACAGCCTTTTATTTTTACAATCTTAACTATAATTATTCGTTTCTATGAAATTTTTGTTTGTATAAAACATGATGGGTTGATAACCTACTTTGATGCTCATGGCACATTAGAATAAAGTACAGGGTGGCTTCTATATGTTTATATTTTACAAAATTAACAGTACATTTTTCTTGGCATGTTTTCCTTTATGTAATGCATATTATGTTTTAACATANTTTAGTGGCAGTGGATCTACAAAACATTTTTTGTATATATTTTATTTTATAATCTTAACTATAAACTTTCTTTTTACACCTTTTATTCGATTGCGATAGCTGTTGTTTCTATACTTTTATATTTGTCAAACGGAAACTCTAACATTATATTACTGTGCTTTTCTTTGAGTAATGTATATCACGTTTTAACCTATTTTAACGACAGTGGAGCTACAAAAATATATATATTTTTGGTTTCTAGAGCTTTTTACTTTATAAACTTAATCATAAACATTTATTACAATTCTTTTTTGTGTAATGCATTTCACAATCATCCCATACTGTACTGCTAGTGGAGTTTTAATGATAAGTTAAAATTGTGTATGTATTGTTTGATATTTTTTCACAGTTAAAGGAACGATTGTATGAACGCGAAGCAGGATTTTTTCTGTGTTGTATTTTACAATTTGAACTTTTTGAGGTTGAGAGTTTTTTATGTGTTTTGTATAGGGAGTAAAAGTTATTAGAATGAGTACAAAGGGAGCGTGATCATGGTACACCTTTCAGTGTTGTTTGACAAATGACACGATACATATGCTGCTGCTAGAGTTTAGTGCCAGTTCTGTGTTATTTACAACAATCCATAAATGAAAGGTCATCTCTTTTTTGTTTATAAAAAATTAAGCCAGGAACGAGGTTAGTTGATTATGTTAAGTAAAACAATTCACGCAGTTATTATTTTGTTTACAAGTTGCTTATTCATATAAACCCCAATTTTCATAGTGTTTTTTATTATGTCCTAAGTTAATAAAATATCACATCGGTGATTCTTGAATCTTGCAACAAATATATTACATACGCTGTATTACATTACTTAGTACAGCTGATATAATAAATATTCATAGTAATATAAATGTTTACATATACAGAGCAAGTCACAGTTAGCTATTTTTCTATTTATAGCTGTAAACTATTTTAAGACACCTGTAACTAGCTTTGAAAATGAATGTACCTTAATGCATTTCGCTTATAGCTTCTTAAACACTCAAGTAAATAACTAAACTTAGATATTTGTTTGTTTTTTAAACAGATTTATTCATTTTGAGGGCAAAACATTATAAACTAAAAAAAATATTCGACAAATGAGGGAATTACATACCTATACAAGAACGCATCCTACTCTAGATCCCCCCAAAGAGTTTTCGCCTTATCGTGGCGGGGGGGTTTGTGTGCTCCAATGATCTCCTGGGCCATGCCGGATAGTGACACACATACCGGACAGGCCAGGAGTGAGGAGCCAGACAAAGAAAACTCATGTTTGTGATAGTCTGTTTTGTCCTTTAATGTCTGCATCATCGTCACCTCATTTCACCCA
>KZ869185.1:0-11947 GCA_003456935.1 Machilis hrabei | reverse complement strand
AATATTCGAATGGCTTTTGTATAAAATAAGGTTAACACTAAATGTAAACACGTACTTTTATATGACAAAAATGGTGATTAAATACGTAATTATGAGGCTAAACTCACGCGCTATTGAAATATGTAGGCCCTACTAAATTAATTATAGATGGCAGAACCTTCCATTGCGAGTTTTATCACTTTGGGATTCCGCATAGCGACAAAAAATTAATTTGAGGTTTGCATAATACTTATTTTAGACTACTATAGTTATGCCAATCGTTGTACTACTTCAGTTTTCATTCAGTAATTTCAGTAAACTACCAGCTTTTGGACCCACGCTTTTAATTGCATAAGACCAAAAAGGNCTATCACAGAAAACATATAGGCCTAAGCTTAAATTGTTTCAATAGATGTTTACTTTGTAACATACTAAGTTTTGTAATTATAATTATTAAACATGACTTGTGGTTAAAATTACACTCAAAATACACGTGAACATGAAAATAGCCTGTACTTCGAGTTTTTTGTCATGTGAAATATGATTTTTAATAATGGGGCCTACATCTTATTTATACAAAAGGGAGATATGCTGCACCGATATTAAAAATAATTGAAATGCCGTTTTGCTGTTTTTCACGGTTGGAAAAGTTTAATATTATTTCGGAATTCTTAAAAATGGTAAGCTCTGCTAAACCAGGGAATAATACTTTCTAGATTGGGGGATTGAATTCTTTGGAGAGATTTCGTGTCTCTCTGCTGACGACGAGAAAATTCCGTGGATTTTCTGCTTTACTAGAGCAGGGTGTTTCATACGGAATGAAGGTTCTGAATGGAAGTGAATCCATCTTTGTCACACGGTCTTCGATTTTCGTGAAGATNTATTGCTTTAACATTGTTTCCTTAACGAGCTGTTTCTCGTTTTGTGGTTAACGTTGAGCCGTTGTGTCGCTCTCAGAACACGAATCGTTTGCATCTGTTTTGCATTGGAATCGGTAGGAAGGGATTAGCAGTCTCGTCACAGACAGGTGTGCATAAAACAGAAGGATTATGAATGAATGTGATGTTTTCTTAGATTCTATTGCTTGTGCAAATTTAGTAGATCAGTGTAGGAATGTTAAAAACTTGTACGCCTGTACAAACTGTTTTGACGAAAATACCTACATTAGATTGGAGATNTTGACAGAAAGGTAGGTTTCATTTATTTGGAACTCAATTCACTGATTTGTCGATAACTAATTATTATCTCAAAACGAACTTGTAAGCACCGGTGGTTGTGCGTCTTCTCTGAACTTTTTTGGGCTTTGATGTATATTTTTAACCAGTTTAGATCCTATATTAACCGAGTGAGCACTCTTAATAAAATAATGTATCTACTTGTGAACCTAGACTGGTTTTACACTTATATTATCGCATTTAAGTATTCTTGTAGTTTTTTTTTTTTATATAAGAACTGTTAAATACTCTATTTGATCCACGTAACGGACTTTTGAATCTTCACTGGTTAGTGGTGTATCTTCTTTGTACTCTGAAGTACCCGGTAATATTTGTAACTAGTTCACATCTGTTGTGTTATGTACTCGGTTGATTCATTCATTGATGATGTAGGCCTATACGTTAAGGAGTTTTGAATCGTACCAGCGGTTGTGTGTCTGNTTTGAACTCTGATTTAGTCATTGATGATGTGGGCCTATAAGTTAAGGAGCTTTAAATCGTCACCGGTGGTGGTTTCTTCTTAGAGCTATTTAAATACTTGGAAGAANATTTTTAATCATATCAGATCCGCTACAATGCTGTCTTAAATTACTGTTATTCCAGAACTATTGCTGTTATTATTATTAGCCTATTTGTGAACGTCTGCTAATTTTATGCTTATTTTATTCGAACGTGGTAATGTTGTACACTTATTTTTGAAAGAGTTGTAACTATTAGGTTTGTTTCGTTCATTGATGACACAGTAAAAGTTCAAACACTTAGCGGTAGACAGTATTTATTGCAGAAAATTAGATACTTTGGGAGACTGCTTTCTTGGATATTAGCNCCTCAATGTTTCACTGTAGGTTTTCACGTTTAATGTTGTATTGTTCATCTTGTGATGTTTGGGAAGAAATGTTTGTGGAGTCGACGCAAGCGTGAATATTTTCTACCCTTAGGAAGGAAGCTGTAATAGCAAGCAGTTAGGACACAACGACGATTGTTCCAGAAAACCAAGTGACAGATAANTACCTGAAAATGAAGTTATTCGTCAGTGGCATAATGGAAGGGTTTGGTGGGTTTGGTGGGTTTGGTTACTTTGACAGCCTTCAAGAGCGAGGTATAGAGTTCCTACGTGTAATTCAAAGGTAGGAACTTCATACCGTGCTCTTGGTTCTGCCAGCAGTCGTCGANTATGCCAATTTTTGAATAAAGCACTTNACTTCGTAGAACGTGTGTGCTATGTNGAGTGAAGAAGCATGATTGCGTAAAGCCAACCAGTTTCATCGCTGTGTGGTCGGCGCCATTTTGACTCGGACAAATTCAGCCAATTAAAAGTGAGGTAGCGGGGAACGAGGGCAGCAGCCGATGAGATGAAGGTCGATAATGGCGATGGAGAAACGGATAATTGTGTGTCATTGAGCGTCACGACTAGTAAAACAGGAACATGCAGAGACATTGAACTTCTCAACTTTCATTCAACTGGAAGAAGATTGCATTGCAAGACTATTTGGTTTCGGGCAGTAAAGTCTACTTTGTTTGATGTTAANTTGTTTTGCGGACTGTACGTTTCGTAGAATATAAGCCTATGGTTTTCATTAATTTCCAACTTCTTTAACTTATTCCACGCACTTTTGTATTTACTTTTGCGAGTACTACAACATAACCCTATTGAACAATGTGTTCCTTTTATCCTCGTATAGTAAAAGAATATTCAGAAACATATATGTAAGGCAAACCCCCAAGTTTAGTTGTAACATGTAAACCAAGTTGAAGTTAGTTTTGGAAAACTACGTTTATTAGTTGCATATTTCCTTTCAATTTCAAGGTAACCTATAGTTAAGGTCATTTGAATTTGGAAACCTTGGCCCCAATTTAGCCCTGGCGGGTGTGTAGCCAGTATAAGCACAGAGGGAATAATATTAAGTTCTCAATTAACGTACCTATTTCTCTTGCTAAATTTATTTCTGTGAAAATTAAGCTTATTATTTTGACGTGTTATTTCATACTTCAGAGATCCACTTTTTCATTTTAAGTTAAATAATTCTTGAGCCAAATGTGACAGAACTATGTCTAAAATCCAAAGGGAAGACACACTTTACTTAATTTAAGTACAACACTAGTAGGCCTGCATAGGCCCTACTGTCTGAAATAGAATGCTTTTTTTCTTCCCGAGTAGAGGAAATCCCTCGCTTTGCGCTCTCTGTATATGATGTGCTTTTAAAGGCTACCGATACAATATGCGGATGTCGGCCATCTTGAATTAGTAAACCGAACTCTAGGATAAGATATTGTGGATTCGATTCCCGTCTAGGCTTTCATGTTTCATTTGCGAATACTCTGTTACATAACATCACCATCATAATCACGAATATCATATCTAATGGTTGAAAGTCATTGATGACCCAAGTGTTGTCGATAGAATGTAAAACAACACACCGTCGTCATCATTACGTGAGCTGTATCTTTAGTAGAGTGTACTATTTTAGGCAATCACAACACTGAAGTAGCTTTTCATAATAGTTCTTACGTCAAGGACCATACATTCTTACACTGTTTACAAAGCATAAAATATCAAAGAAAAGTTTGTCCGTAGGCCCTTACGGATAGATACATTTCCATATCGTACGAAAACTAAGCAGGCCTTTACTTTTCTTGAAATAATGTTATAGCCTTTACAAAATAGGCCCTACCTCCTTGTTACCTTAAAACTACAAACTTCGACAATATTTAAATGACATAAAAAAATATGAAATGATACCATCCGTACGCCTTTTGTTTTTACCTGAGAAGTAGCCTATTTATCATTAGCATTATTAGCTAAGAAATATAACGCATATTTTGTGATTCTATTATATTAAATAATATACCGGTAATAGCTCACAGAGTCCGGCAACTCGTATCATAATTGTCTGACATCTAATTAGACTACGAGTACACGTTTCGTGCATGGTCTCCGAATGTATCATTTCCATGTTATGGCATTAAAACGATACATCTACTTGCAAAATTACTGGTATGCATTTATTACATGTTAGTAACTATTAGTTAGTTGCAACTATTTTTTTGTCAGTCGTAAGAACTGATCAACTAATTTCATGTTATCAGTCGAATGGTGTGTTAGCATATCATGCTAAGGTAGGGCCTAGTCTACTTCTGAAAGATTACGAGAGTTAAATAAATAGAATGATTAACGTACAATGAAGGGTAAAGTTAAAAGTCAATGGTTTATTGCTCTTTTTCACTTGTTTGCTTCATCGGTGATTAATTTGTGTGTGGTGCAGAAGTGGCATAGTTGAGATTAGAGGAAGGGGTCATGGCTTTGACCCGAGATGGGGTCCGTTGAAGGTCTCTGCGTTTCTTTCTTCGACCTGCACCTGCAACTCGCAGACATCTCTCCAGAGCAAGCGGGTCGTAAAAAATAAAAAGCTGGATCTGGGAAGGAAGCTGCAGATGGAACACGGCTGTTGTGCTTCCCCCAGATCTTGGCGCCTAACTGCCGCCTGCTTTTTGCTGCCCTTTCGCTTCTCGCGTCGTGAATCCCAACGCAAACAGACGTAGACTGTGTTCCAACGGCCAGACCAGTATGTGTGTGTGCATCTTGCCGTCCTATCCATATTATACTTAAATCTTATGGAGTTATCCCGTGATAGCATTGAGACTGCCGCCCTCCACAGATTTGTACATTTATAGTAAAATATGAAATTGAAACTGAATGCTAAAAGTAGTCTGTTTACGACTGAGTGGACTCTAGCTTAAATAAGAGTGTAAATCTGTTCCCGCCAAAACAGAAACATGCCTAAATAATGGCAAGTACAGGCCCTACGAAAAATTACAAGCAACTTGAAATCGCTACAGAGAATTGTTAGAAATTTATCTCCGTCACGTTAGGGACGACGATAAATTTCGAGCCCACTATTTCGCAGATCTACAGTCGAATGTGTTATCCACTCGACCACCTTTGGGCTTTGGGTAGCCCAATCGAGTGGATAGCTTACTCGAGAGAAATTGTAGACCAAGATGCCGAAAGACGAGAGTATAGGCCTAGATATCTCTCGATACGTAGCAAGTGTCATAACGGGGGGTAAAACGCCCAAGTAGTGTAGAAATTACCAGTATAGGACCTATGTTGGATATGCAGCTTGTGTGTTCATATTCTTCGAAAATCTTTAATGATGTCCATTCAGCTCTTTTCCAAGAATTATAATGATTGTTTATCGTCATGAAATAACTCATCTGGTGCCAATACAAAGTAAAACAGTACATCATTAATGGTATAATTGTCGTCAGTTTGATGATTTTAGGTGTAGTCTACTCAGTTCTAGTATGTAGGCAACAAACAGATGCAACTGTTTCTTAAAATATAGGTAGTGACAGACAAAATCAGATTGTTGAGCACTGAGCTGGTATAGTATTAACCTTGTACAGTTCAAGAGCTTTTGTGTCTTCGTGTAGCATTGAAAGTGAGGTACTTGTAGTGCTATTTCTTACACTGTCATTAACGAAGAACGCATGTTACGTTTGGAGGCATATCGTGAGGCCTATTATTAAGAGAAAATAAAAATGATGTATTTCTGAAAGGTTTTTAATTTCACTTCGTCACAAAGAGTGATTTCATTGTACCTTCATGCTGTTCAAAGCGATGAAAATATTGCCCTAAACATTCCTCTCAGTGAAGAATTATTCTCAACTCGCTATCTTACATGGTTCTTGTGAATTCACACAGGTGTTTTTAAACTCTTAATTATACTTTTCAATGACCATAGCTGCTAATTACAGACTTAAATAGTTTTGCCGTAGGATGTCCTCGAACCAAAGCAGGTCACAGCGCAAAAAACTTCAGTCATCCACAATCCAAGACAGATCGCTTCAAGCTGAATGCCTGTACTGACTTCACAATCCGATTAGGTCCCAGACAATGTTAACCTTATTTTATACAAAAGCCATTCGAATATTAAAATATGATAAATTATGATGGAATATGATGAAATATGTTCAGAATCAGATATTATGATGAAATATGTACAGAACTAGATATTATTAGATGATAGCACCTACCGTCGCGAGTTTGTCAAATTCGGATTTCGCATATCGAAAAATTTTTTTACACGGGCGAGATAGGGTTTTTACCCACTACTTATTCAAGGACACTATAACAATACATAGCCTATTTACGCGACAAAAGATGTCGATTTGACCATTAAAAGTATTTACGTATCTAGAAAACTTGGTCGCTAAACTTGAACCTCCCTAACATTTTTGCCGCAAATTGGCACACTTAAATTGCAGAATGCTGCTTAAATGCATGTAATTTTCAATCCTGGAATCCATGAAAATATAATAGCTAGCAAGGGTTTAACGGACTCTATGAATCATATTATATAGGCTAAAACTTGAATCACATAACCACATCAGCTAATCTGTGGCGTGGATAATGATAAAATGTATTAGGCATATAGGTTAATTATGTTTCTTCTAGTACTATAGCAATTTATCTCGCAATTCTAATTATTATGAGTAAGAGCCCTTTTTCCCAGTTTTGAAATTTTTGAAAAGTACGTTTTTACACAACGCTACTTTTATTAACAACGAGTGAAATTCATTTCCTCTCGTAATATTATACGGATAAGTCGGTATCGTGTGTCTATTTGTCACTTGTCAGCACTGTTTAAAGCACAAACACACCTTTTCTAAGCCTCGTTAATTCAGTGTTAAAATCTACCGTGAAAGCTATCGTGCAAAACAGTAATAACTTATTTCAGCATTGTTTATTGCATTGGGAAACACCAAACAATGCAGATTTTATAAAATGTTGTGTGCCAGGTGTTTCTTACAAAACTATTCGTGTCTTTGAGGTGGTTTGATCCCTTGTTTGGNCTTTTTCCATAACGGTAGCAGCATATATTGGTTATCACGCTCACCATACTACAGCTACATCTGGTAGCCCTAGATAGGCCCTATAAGGTCAGAAATAAAGGGTCTGATACCATGTTGTTTTACTTACCCTGGACACCTCTTAGGTATGATGCAGATGATAGCCTATACGATAGAAGATCCAAATATCAAACACTAAATAGGACCTACTTGGTGTAAAGTGAACCCGTAGCCTGCGTTGTCTACAAGATCTTGCAGTAAGTAGATCGTCAAGTATTAACTAATATCAGATGGACCACGTGTTCGAGGTTGTTCTGTGAAGTCCAGTATTACATAAATATTAAATTTCACGTGTAATTTGTTGCAATGGTAGTTAGTTGTATTTATTGCTTTATACAAGTATGATCGGTAGTGTCATTTAATAGTTTCAAAATTAAAAAAAGTGTTAACGAACATGATAAAAATTCTCTTTGGCGCTCTTTTTAAGCGCGCGAATAATCGAATCGAATTGCTGCGAGCAGCCATGTTTTATTTCCCGACAGTCTGTGCGCAATTACAACAGATGGCGGTAATGTCTGCGTGCGTGGGGAGCAGTTACGTACAGAGAAGGCTGGGCATAGGCCGACAGGAGAAGTAACCATTGCTGTTTGTCACGACCATTAGGAAACTTGTTAAACAACCTCGCTTCGTTGCAACTACTGTTAAGCAATTTAAAAAATAATAAAACGAAACTTTAAAAAATTCGAATAAAAAACGAATGCGTCCCGCTGTTCCGTGGGGAAGTCTCAAAGGGCACCCACCCTTCAACACCCCATGAACTCTAGCGCGTGCAGATGGCAGCTTGCAAAGTCATCGTAAGTTGGCGTCTTGTATGGAGGACAGAAACCGCTTTTAATATTAGCACTGTTATGTACTACTGGTATTACGTCATCGGAGACCGTTCATATATGAGGCAAAGCAACATGACTAGGCACATTATATATACTGTAGGCCTATATGTATCCGTGACTGCTATTTCGCTTGAACTGGCATAGGGTTTGTACATAACAATGAAAACGCATGCTCATGTTCTTTCAATTATATTTTTATACTTTGGTCCCCACATATAATATAGGTAGGCACATTATAGTAGACTCTATTAAACACGCTTGTAGTAGAAACACGTGGTGTGTGATGTACTACTTGTTGTATCTGATATGCCTTAAAGATAGGCTATTATAAAATGTCCAACATAACACTAAAGGTGTAANCATGCTCAAGAAGGCAAACGCACGCNAGCGACTGTGACAAACCAATTTTTTTAAAAAGTGACCATACTCACTAGTTACTTAAGCTGCAAATCGTGGAGTGCAAATCCTCTCACGTGGCGTTGCGTTGCGGTGCGTTCTTGAGCATGGTTCCAGCTTTACACCCTACACAGTAAATTGTGTTCCCTTTTTTAGTTTCCGTTTGGTGTATAGAGTTCTATGGGTAGGTAGAAAGAAACACCCATAATAATTGTTCGAAGCGTAACGAAACACCCGTTATAATTTTTCAAACTTAGAAACCTCTAATAGTTATGGTACACAACTAAACACAAATAAATCAAATGTTCATTAACAAAACCTACATTTGAATATAAACCTTCGGCTATTTTAATTTCTTTTATAAATTACAGAAGTTAAGATTTTAGTTATCCGTTCTTTAAGAAATAGTCAATGGGAGGCCAATTTGATAATTATAGGCTATACACTTTCCAGCGGACTTGCCCACTAGAATATCACATTCTGTCATGGATATAGTAATGTCCAGAAATAGAATACAAGATTTTAGAAGCGAGAAAGTGGTTATGTAGTGCAATTATGGATAACTAACTACATTTGGTAACAATGGATACCCTTGTCTAGGCGTTGTCTTATTTATATAAGATGCACTTTACGAGGTGGGTAAGTAGGTAACCATCAAGCACGAATAATCAATGAAATAAACATAGGCCTACATAAAATATATCTTACGCTGAGGAGGTGAGATTTGTCCTTGTTATTCTTCAGTAACACGACAACTAACAGATTATTAATTGTAGAACCAAATATTGTTTTTGGACCATGGGCCTAGGAGATCAGTCTCCTCATAGAGATAAAGATATGTAGAATTAATGTAGTCACCTTAGTAACTGTTGTGTTAAAAACTTAGTCTACGGCCTAAAATATAATACAGATTAATAGGTTGTTANTACAAGGCAGTTCCTGCATCATCGTGTAAAATTAAATTATATAATTGTTTTGTATTCCTTATATATCATAGGCATAGCCTTATTGTCATATATCTTTTAACACTTCTTATGTGTATGTTCTACATGCTTCGTTACATTTATTAAGTGAATATCATTATTCTGTCTATATCTAAGGACTTCTGAAATTCGCTGTACGTTTTCAAGTTGTAAGTGTTATGTGATGTAATAAAGATACTCTTAACATAAATTAAACTTAAAAAATCTGAAAATATACATTCGTAAAATCTCAGTTGTTTAATTTGCCATTTTCAGAAACCTGAATAACTATAAGCAGTATGGTAATCTGTGTTATTTAAGGTAGAAAATATTAAAACATTATCGTTTAAGTTTGCTTTTCTTATCTTTTCCGTTACTGATAAATTTGAGTATGAATTACTGGAAATTATCCTGTTATGTTTCACCCATGGTTACCCTATATTTAATTGCTAACCGATACGTCACTCTAGCTTAAGAATTTTTGCCATACATAGTGCTACTAGTTTTAATAAAACAATGCTNGTCATCTTTGGAAATAGGACTAGGAATAAGATACATTTTACTAGAGTTTTGGTGTTAGAATTCTTCATTTTTCGACCAAATTTTTCACGAAAGTCTAATTTTTGTGATGAAGTAATATTTCAGGTCCACTTTGGTAGCATGCTGGTTTCTTTTATCAATTCTATTTTGAATGATGTGTTGAAGTGAAGTAACAAAAGTCATCAGAACAACCTAAAAAATCCAGTAATGTAGATATGTGTGGTAATTATCGGCGCGTCGACGACTTAAGCTAGTTCCTCAATGACGAGGCGTAGCGAGGTACGGGCGGCGCTGCTCTTTGAGTTGCCAATGATTACTAGACAAATATAGCCTATATTTTATCCAATGATCATTGAGGAACTAGCTTAAAGGGTCATTTGTGNTCCAGTACTGTAGGCGAAGGACAAATGTGAAATGCTGTCATTGAACATGTATACATCATATGCATATATACTGTATATATGCTATTACACTTTTATGGGGCTGTCAATTTTCTGAATTTAAAATAATAAAGCTTGATTTAAGCCAAATCCATTTTAATCAATATTCATCCATTAAACTTATTTGCCTATAACACCTACGACTGAAGACTGAAAAGGTGAACTAGTGGCAGTAATTGGACTACAGTTGGAATCATTTGACCCCTTGCTTTCTGAAATTACTTAAGGGGGCCGTCTACACTCGNCCTTTCCACAGCAGCGACAACAAGTTCACGGCACATTATAGGCGTTAGAGGCAAAGCAGTTATCAGATATTAGCCATAATCCGTGTGGTGGCCCTATATTTTTTTTACATCAATATTCTTAGGAAGTTCTAAACTATGTCCTAATCCTAGTCTGGCTTATGTATTTCTACATATAATCAGTTTTAAAACACCACGAAAACTCACTATTTTTGGCAAAAGAGTAAAAATCATACTCTTGTATAAAATAGAAGATCTAGATTATGTGATATGAAAGTACGATTGAGACCAAAATTTATCCTTGACCTAAGTGTTGGTTTAACAAATATAATGAAAAACTTAGTATTTCTTTTAAATATTTGATAAGAGTTTATCTGCCAACACATAGACAGCCCCCTTAATGATTGTCCTTGAATTAGTAACTAGGTCGTGGAATGCTCGCACGTGTGATATGTAACACATTTATATTAATTAGGGTTCTCATCAAGCAACTTGTGGTACTTGGAATAAAGTCAAGTGCAAAACGATCACTTTCCATTAGATACATAGCGCCTACAATCACTACATGTGTTACTAAGTGCAGGGGCATTTTGGCCAACTTTCATTGCACATACTTTTTATGTACTAGACCCGCACTAAAATGTTGTACTTGTTACTAATATTTCATTTCAATGGCAACTCCGCAACTAAAGGAGTGTATAAAATTTGAACACCTATTTTTTTTACACATGATAAAACAAATATTAAAAACATATATGTTGGCTAGGCCTATGAAGTGTGCAAAACTGAATTACGGATGTTGTAATTCAATTAATTATTTAGAGTGTTTTAGTTAAACTATACACGTAGTTTCGTTCTGCTGTTACTCGAAAGATAATAAAGGTAGTCACGTGTTAATGACGTCACACTTATGTATTATTATTGAAAATTCACGTTACATTAGCCGTATTTTACCTTAACTATGCGCATACCCTGGCTTTATTTTAAGGTCACAGAAAATGACGCGAGTTTCGTGTAGAGATCAATAGATGGCTGGCACGTTCAGTTAGTTCATCAACTAAATTCGTGAGTGCTGCAAAATTGCACTTTCGTTCATGTTTTTGTTTAAATATTAATCTTTTTTTTTCCATCTAAAGTGGTAGGTGTAAAAAAATCGAAGAACGATTACGTATATGATAGAAAAACTAATTAAGAATATAAGAACAAATACAGTGAAAATTTGTTTGTAGCTGCGCTTAAAAAGCAAACTGAGTATTTCGGTGAATAAGATATGTGAAGTTACATAAGCGGTTACAGGCTGATTCTTTAAAATAGTTCTTAACCTAATCAACAAAAGGCAATTAACTAATAATCGTACACAAACTATGACCTAACTAGCCGTACACTTCTAATTTGGCATGAAAAATTAACAGCAAAAGTATTGGTAGACTA
>KZ869184.1:32436-44025 GCA_003456935.1 Machilis hrabei | reverse complement strand
AATGCAGGTACGTCGCCTTAACGACCTAAAATTCTGGGAAAATCTTACCCGACTATTTGTGTTTCTACCTATAAAATTTGAAAGGTGTACAACAACCTTGAGAAATAGGGGTTTGTTCCGCTTTTATCGAGATTCGGACCACTGTGCAATGATGTGAATATATTTACCGAGGTTCCACTTACAGTTCGGTATTGTTGTTGCCATCGTAGTTAGAAGTTGGAAAGTGAAGAGAAAAATAATCTACAAAACTGATTAGATGATTGTCTATTTTTTTTTTAAGAGAGCGGAGGAAATTCTGAAAGTAGGAAGCCAGCCAGCATTAGTCAAGAATTCGACGATGAAGAAGCAAAAAGAGTAAATTCCATTGCTTTGTATCTACACCATCAGACTGGGAGATTTGAGAATTGAAGTACTGACATATGAAAGCATACATTTAATTAAGAATTCCAGGTCATTCACATTCTCTAATTAATGTAACAAGAAGTTAAGTTATATGTTCCTTTATTAGGAGTTACTGGACAAGCCAGAACTACTTTGTATAAATAATGGTGGTAAATATAGATATTTTTTTTATATTGTATACTTTTTATCTTATTTTTCCTTTTGTGTGTATTGTTGGAAAGATGGTACGATAGCTGATTGTAAGAAAAAGAACCTAGTGGTTATGCATTACACTGAAAGAATGGGGTAATTTCTTTTACGTTTTATAGTAAAAATAATGGAAATCATTTTAAAGTGACATGGTGCCTATATTACAGTTTCCTGAAACCTTGAAATCATCTTCCCTATTTTGTTAGAACTAATGGTGTGATACGGAATCATATTGTGTACAAAATTAAACTTATGCCAACTACTGCATGGAGTCTAATTTAAAAATACATTACCATATGTAAACTTCATATACACTAAAATAGTGCAAAGAAGTGTATTTGATTTCATGTTCACAGATGATGAAAATTGTGCATCCTTGAAATTCATAAAGACTGCCTAAATGCTACAATAGTCAGGTAGGTGCCTAATAAATGAGAATGACAATGTTATGAAACAGAATAGTACATCCAGGCCCCTACTGAAAATTTTAGTGACTGAATAAGCTCCTCCTCATTACAAATGCATACACCAGGTTGAGTTTTTGATTGAACCATCAGAAGGAAATTCTTTAAGAGTTATGGGGGACAAAGGGGCTTTTCTCCATATCCACTTTACGTTAATTGTCTTCTTGCCTTATGTGNTCTGCTTGCTTGCTTGACATAGTTTCTGTGTGGTGCTATTTTGTGTGATTGAAAACAAAATTTGCCTTTTTTTGTTATCATGAAATTTGGAATTCATCATCTGTTACCTGCAGTTTCACATATCAACTCCAACTTGTGAAAAAATTGGGATTATCTAAAGCTGTAATCCAGTAATTCACTTTGGTCAGTGTGAACATGATCTCCTCAGTATTTCAGTGGATGAGAAAGCCGTCTTGTTCAGCCAATGAAACTGCTGCCACAAATATCTGGAACGAATACTAAACAACCAACATACCTTATTCCANATATACATGTACTCCAAAGTAATCATCCTTCCCTTACAGGACAGAATGATAAAGGTGAAATAGGATGATAATGTATAATGACAATTGTTTGTCCATGTCCAATCTTTTTTTCTTCAGCTTATTAAAATTTCAGCTAAGTTTTGCAAGACACGTAATGCACATACACTTTTAATATATAGGGCATTTTTTTAAATGAAGTACATTAGAAGAACTTAGTTTCACACAGAAAAAATGGCTACAAAAATATCAATTGACATTTCTTAATTTTTACATTTTTTAATGTAGCCCATAAGTCCCATGTATTGAATATTTGTTTCTTAATTCTAAAAACAGACACCTATTATTGTTTTTGATATTGTATAAACCTGTTCAGCTACTTTTTTTTAAGAGCTTAAAAAACGTCTATGCGCTCTAACACGCAATATTTCGCCAGGCTTTTCCCTCCCGGCTTCTTCGGTGACTCTTTACGTGGTTATGATTTCATAGAGTGACATAACCACGTAAAGAGTCACCGAAGAAGCCTGATGAAGCCGGGAGGGAAAAGCCTGGCGAAATATCGCGTATTAGAGCGCATAGACGTTTTTTAAGGAGTAAGGTAAGACCTTTCTTGTTACTTTTTAGCTCTTAAAATGAGTTCCTACTCCAGTTTCCGACAAAACATTAAAAAAAAACTATTCAGCTACTTTACAAAATACCATTAATGCCATCGTGTACATACCACATTATTGGAGTTTGAGCCTATGTGTGTGTGTGTGGACACTGATAATGATTTTGCTCTTAGTTTTTGTAGTGCAGATGTATTGTGTTTTTAAATTGTGATCACAGCATTAGTTTCTAGATAAGCAGGGTAGTTATTTTACTGTACAGAAATCTGTATTTGTAAAACTTGAGTACTTTATGGTATTGGTGAAAAGTTCATGGTACTCAGTAGTAGGATGCAGAATTTGTGTCGCTTGTCAATGAGGAGTATGCATTGTAGATAAATAATGTAGTTTTGTAATCTTGTTATTATACAGGCTGATTCAGGAGGTTTGTTTTACCGTTATTTTCATGGTCACTGCTCTGCTGAGCTCGCATCTTTAATTCCTCCTGTTGCCACCTATGTTCGTACCACTAAGCATAGTGCCTCGTGTCATCCTTACACGGTCAAGCTTTTTACCCACAGAATGGCCTATTACAACTCTACTTTTTCCCTCGAGTTTCCAAACTCTGGAACACACTACCGTCAACTGTTTTTCCTGATACATACAATCTTCAAACCTTTAAAACAAAGGTTCATAAATACTTGCTTTCTTCGTAGTTCCATGTTTACTTTTGGCACTCACGGTGCTTTTGCATTACACCCTTTCCTGAGTTGCTTATCATAAAAAAAAAAAAAATCTACAATATTCCGGGATGTGATAGTATTGATGATTCTAAGCAAAAAGGGTCATACGAACATGGGTTCTATTCCTAATGGTTACCAAGATATTCTGGCCATAACATGAAAAGGGTACTATGCATAAGGAGGGATAGAAATGAAAGACAAAGACTGCCNGAATTCTCTGCTAACAGTTTTATTGTAGAAGTGATACAGAGGTAAGTATGGTTTACTTTTAACTGGTTTTCAAAAATGCCATCATCCACAGCAATGCACATGTCAATATGTGTCAGAGTATGACTGTTTGCTTGGCGGAGGTTATCCTGACTTTCCTTGATTTTGGTAACAGCATCCATTATGTTAGCGATCAGTTCATCACGTGAATTGACTCTNATGCACATNGTTGTAGGTCTTTGTCTTTCATTTCTATCCCTCCATACGCATGGTGCCCTTTTCACGTTATAACCAGGATATCTCGGTAACCGTTAAGAATAGGACCCATGTTCATATGACCCCTTATGCTTAGAATCGTNAATACTATCGNCTCCTGGAATATTGCACATTCCTCCTGAATCACCCTGTATATTGATTAATACATCAACATTTTGTGATGTCATTACTGAAATTCTATCGGTACTGTGTTTCAGTCTGCCATTAATCTGATAATATTTGNAAATGTAAATTTTATTTATTGTAATTCAGAATTGCCAAACACTTGACATCAGAGACCTTTCTGTGTAGTTTGACTTTAATTTAGAAAAATGTTGACTGGTAACAGGGACTGAACTAGTGATTAGAGACATATAATGAGCTCAGGAACCATAAATATTTAAAGGGCTATTTGTTGAAACGGTGAGCTAGCAAAAATTGTAGATAAAATGCTACTTTTATTTTTTGGAAAGTCAGGGGACTAAAAAAAACAAGAGGAACAGGAAATCTGTGGTACCTTGTGCTAGTTATGAGCTGTACATTCGTTCATGTTTTCTAAGAAGTTATCACAGAAACATCATTGGTCATTTAGGCTTTTGTCTTTGTTGTCACGAGGCTGTACTGTACAATTTTTTTTTCTATTAGCCATAGCCTATAATTTCATTATATCAACATGTTTTATGTGATTTATTGAAATGTGATGTAATGTGGATTTGAATACTGTGTATATATTGGAAGCAACTGAAGTAAAAAGCCCTTTCAGATGTTTTTCCATCTGCTTTCAAACTGTACCTATTATGCTTTTCCTTGTTAAGTCTGTTGAGTTTTGTCACAAGAAAAGCTTTTTGTAATATACAGTGGTATGCAAAGCTTTTGGGCTAGGCAGATTTTGTCATCTATATCAAAAATCAAAATGAAAGGTGAAATACAAACAGAAAGTACTTTATCATAGTACAAGTATACTGATTTTACATATTTGTAACAAATAGTACTTCTTTAACAATATTCAGTGTGATGGTTACATAAATAATGGACCACACATGTTCAGACAAGTAAATCAACAAAAAACTTTGAAAAAAAAAAGTAATAATAATGTGCTCTTATTTTACACCTAATTCTTGGTAGCGATACCCTTAATTGTTGCAGCACAACAACAAGGCATTGGTTCAGGTAAATAGTAATGCAGTCCTGAAGCATATTTTCCAATTTTTCTGCAATGCCAACCATAAAATCAATTTAAACTTACAATTGTTAATTATGTTATAAGAGTACCTTACACAAGTCCCGCGAGGTCCATTGTCTAAACTTTCACGCAAATCACAGTCGCGTGGTCTCTTTTTCTTTCTGATCAAAGGTTATTAACACCAACAAGTCCCAATCATTAAGACATTGCAATGCTGTACTANGACTCACATTGGCAAGATTTTAATCTCTAAGAGTTCTTGAGTAATCTCAGCAGCAGTCGTTTCAGGTCTACGATAATTTTCTTCTAATCGATTTAGCAACATGCTAGTCATTTTTTGAGGTTTGCCACTACAAGGAAGGTCATATAAACTTTGGCAGGACTTAAATTTAGCAGTAATTCAGTTTAATTTCCTTTTGATATTTGGCAACAATGCAGAAATCTTGCAAGAAACCTTTGCTTGTGTAAAAATGTTTGTATTGGCTTCATGCAANTACAGGTTGTCATGCCCTTCACCCCGTTAAATATACTCGCTAATTAGTCTTCGTTGAACAANGTCTCCCTGGACTAACCAGCGACTGCCTGAAGGATGATTATGATTTAGTGTGGGTAATTTAACAAAGCCACAAATCAACTTAAAAACAAAATACAAATATTTAATATTATCTCAGCGAATGGGTGCTGCCAAGTGGGTATTGAAAGCTGGACAGAAATGTGGCATCAATAACCACTGGGCTGAGAGACCGCTACTACTCTATTCTAATNGATGTGATGGAGGTTGTTCTTCGTCNGTGAAAGTCAGAGGAATGTACCCGTTTGAAGTTGTAGTTGCAACCAGAAATCTTTGCTGCTGGATTGTAAGGTCAATGGAGGACAGGACTGTGACAAAGTGTACTACATATAACAATCGACCAAGACCCCCAAAAATGAAACTTTCCAAGCAGTTGACAGATAAGTGTCACAGTATAAAGCATAAATATGATTATATTTACAACCAATGACAGTGAAGTNGTATTACCAGAGAGTGTTGAACTGACATCTGGATATAGGAGTGCATATGTTACATGGTATTCAGTTGTGTGGAGCATGAACAATTAGTTGCATTTGACATATTTTGGTGCAGGACATTTCCTAGATACATACTGTAGTTACAAACTTTTAAGGAAATGGAGGAAACAAGTCAACAAACAGAGTATGAGATGGTGGAAACAAATTTTAACAGTCNGCAGACAGACATAGACAGTGTAACAGAAAACACGATGTTATAGAAACTTTTGAAATTGCAAAGGACACTAACATAGATGTGGATTTACATAAATGCAGTGTATTGGAAGATATGCCTGTTAATGAAATACTGTACAGCACTGAAATAAATAATGTAGAACTGAAGAAACAATTAAGTGTTGCGAATGAAAGTGCAAGTGAATCGGAGAGAACAGAAAGAGAGTGTTACAGAGATAATTTACAAAATAGGAAACAATATTACAAAAGAAATAATGGTAATAATATGGTAGTGATATGTGGACTGACAGAAGAGCATTTAGATAGTGGATTAGGACGAAAACAAGTATCATACTAGAAGTATCACAGGATAAGGTCCAAAAGGATGGGACAGATGGCTAACTTTGTGAAACTGTACTTAAGTCGACAGAAAGATGTTAAGAGATTAGGGACTAATGATTATTGATAAAAGCGAAATATTTTAGGGTAGAGCATACTTGTGTACACATGAAGCCAAGGAATATGAGATAGGATAACAACAGGGAAGCTAGATATGACAGTGAGAAAATAAATGTGATAAAGAAAGTTGATATTAAGATACTTTGCACACTGATCAGACTATTTAAGGAATGAGTGAACAGTGGTGTTAAAGGTGTATAAAGAATGTAACAGTTGGTGAAGGATAGTTATTAAAAGTGGGTTTACAGGAATATATGGAAGCTGAACCGTGTTTTATTACATAAGTGTATAAGGTAGGAAAAAAACATATCATTGGCGCAAATGACCCTCCCGATGTCGATGTGCTGTGAAACCCCACAACATCATCTGTTCTAACCTAAGGCACAAGCCGAGAAACTTATCCGAAGTCGTGAGTACGGTGGAAATCTAAAATGAAATTGCACTCATGATAACCCTGAATATGGAAAGGCGAAGACAAAAAAAAAAAAATATACCCAAATTAAAATGTAGTTAACTTGACTAACAACTGAATGCAATAAAATCCAAAAATGAACACACAACTTCATTTAACAACTGAAAATTTAGTAATATATATCCAAGTTAATAATCATTTGTTCATATGCAATTAACACTCTGGAAAGTACACAAAACATATAGTCCTAACTATTCACCTTGCCACGAACACTCCACTAAGATAATTCAGCCTAAGGCAATATCNAACACAAACCTCCTGACCACCTTGTACATAAATCCTTTTATCAACACATACAAAAAATACAACTGGATAGGTGAAGGAACAATGGGAAAATAGTTTGATTTCTCACAGTCCAAAAACACAGTACACAATAAAAGCACAAATATACCAGTTCAGTGACCACTGCAGGGCCGAACGCAGTAACAACACAACTACGTCAATTCAAAACTCGTGCAGAGTTGAATATGACAAAATTGCAAGTACGATAACTCAAGACCTCGCAGGGTTGACTAATAAGACGAAAATTAACAATTGGCAAACCTGGTGACAAACAAGTCAATTACAAAAGTTCAGACACTGAAGTACTTACTGCGTGAGTTTGGATAACACAGCCTAAAGGTTTCCCAGCTGACAAGTTCTAGTTATCATCAGGGTGACGGTCACGTGGTTTCAGATTTGGCAAAACTGATCTATTTTATGCATATGAGGTATCATAGCACTTGTTAAAATGTTTTAAACTTCACAAAATACATTTGGAAAATAAAAATGTAGCAAACAGGAGGTTGAAATATGACACAAAAAGGTCAGAACAATCTTATTTCACAAAAAAAAAAAAAGCAGGGGAACTTGGATAACATGGCTATTCTCACATGTGGCTGGCAAACAGGTGTTTTTTTAAATCCAAGTTAATCCATTACATCACAAACCAAAACTATCTAAGATAGTTGATATTGTTCAGGTAATTCGTCGCTGCACTTCATTAAACTTTTTTGTAAATTTTTTTGAATGCCAGTCACTTTACAAAACATNTTCACTCGTGGCTGTATTGTAGGCCTGGCTCAATTTCGTATCCAATTTCATAGTCAAGTTGATAAACTAATTTGCCCACAATTTGCACTTTTCTTGTATATAATTGTTAAGACAACTTTTGACATAGTTGCATGTTATTTTAGTTTATTAAAACTGATTTAGGTCTACAATTCCTACTATTGCATGTTTATTTAAGGCATTTATTAGCAAGTGAATTTTTTAAATAAAAAATGTATCGGATTTAAAAGCAAAGTATTACAAGGTTCGTGTGTCATGGTAATAAATGTAAATAAACAGCGCTNGTACATTCTTAGAAAGTGTGTGATGAAATAGTTTTGCACAAAGCACTTACTAATATTTCTTACAAATTTGCGAACTCTCTCTCTTCTTGTACTTTTAGTTTGGGTACACATAGTTTCTTTGAATTCACTTTATTTTTTATATAGATAAAATATGTGTGTGGCCCAAAACTTTTTACGTGCTCTGTATATGAAGAGTTTTTAATTGTAGGTCACAAAAAAGGAAAAAGAAGTAGTGTATAGCTTGTCTCCTTATGTGAAGTAAGCCAAAGAAAAGCCAGCTTCATTATGGAATTGAATCAGAAGAACATTATCTTCTTGTGCAGTAAAGCCTTTCAAGTGACGTTGTGTTACATGGAAAATGGAAATTTTAATGCACTTTAAAAATCATTGGGTTTTATGAGGAAGATTGTTTTTAATTTTAGCTCAATTATTACAATTTTACTTGGCATATCTGTAAGACTGGTGTTTCTTAAAAGACTGGGAGTGTATTGTCAATTATTTAGTTGCCTGGTTCACTTTGTAGACATTTTGGGTTGTGTGTGTAAATAGAGTGCTTCAGAAATACTGTTAGATTTTGAGTTGAATTCATATTCTACAACTCCTTGACTATTTTTTATGCATGGCTGAAATATGTATTTAAAAGCTTTGTATATTTTTCTGTGTTCATCAATATAAAAAAAAAAGGAATCCTGTAAGTAGGTACATGCTTTGACATTGAATTTCACTATCCAAAAGGGAGTGATTAGATGGTGGATACATGATTGAGTCATAATTACAATTCCAGAACAATAGCCCAAATTATTACACACATACAGATTCCGTACAGGTAGTCAATACTTGTAAATTCCCCATTATTCATGTTACACATTTCTCAATGTTATGGCAGGCAGTCATATTGGTGTTGAATATCGTCTTGAGGCAAAGCCCTCCATGCAAGATGAAGCTGGTCTCTAAGGGAAGCTACAGTATGTGCTGATAATGGGTGACTTGGCAAGGTTCCCAAACGTGTTTGACAGTAATAAGACTGGGTGGCCATGGCAGAGTTTCAACACAAGAGAATCACATGTTGTCCTCTGTCATGATTCAAATCCTTGTAGACAGTTGAGATAAACTTTTAGATGGTTGCAACTGATGTGCCACTCTGCTTCATGGAGGCTGATGGTCCTATCCTCTCTCTAACACAGTTAGCTGGTTATATAGCTATTATACATTAGGGTGTATCGGAAAATAGAAATGCTCAAAAATGTTTGGCAGCTAGTTCAGGAACGTTGCCTTTCATGCCAAAAAGAATGAAGAAAATATAAAATGGTTGTTAAACTTCTTCCAGTTCTGCATCAGCCTTAAAGTTGCAGATTTCCAGCTTGCACAACATCCCAACTATTGGCACTATGAAGGACACTTTGGTGCTTTCGAGTATGTCTATTGTCTAGGCCTGTATTTGACTTGTGACCATGTAAACAACTGTAGTTTTAGTTAAGATTTTGTCTGAAACAAAAATAGGAAGTCATTTTCTATATTGAAAAATAAATAAACAAGATTATATACCTTATTCCAGCATTATAATGGTGCGAAATTATAATGCTGGAATAAGGTAAATAATCTTGTTTAATTATTTTTCAATATAGAAACTGCAGTTTAGTTTCAGATGTGCAGCTGATAGCTTATTATCAGCTGATTAAAGCATGGAAATAACTCAAAACTCACCACTCTGCACTGCAAGTTCTGCTGCTGCCATCCCTCCTCTTTACTTGTTTTGGCATCAACTCCTTTGATTATCATTTTTCTCTCGGTGTGCTGATCCACGAAGAAATGTATCCCTCTTAAGGGTACTTTTCGCGCTTTCTCACAGTTGCACTTCCCTTCTGTGGCATCTTACATTTGCAAGTAAAAATGTAGAAGAGGATAGATACTTAGAGCATCAAGGAACGCATTTTTTTTTAGAGNCAAGAGAGTTNTCTCGCCACACAAGATGGACTTGAGGAGGTTTTGGGACTTCGTGTTGCTAATAATAGGCAGTTACACTTTTATCCAGATTCAATAACCTCCTCTACCAGTACACGAAAATGTTCACTATTTGGAGTTTTTACTGGTCCTTCTCTTTCGATTCTCTGCACTTTGAGCCATAGGCAATGCTTATTGACCTTGAAGTAAGTNGTGAGCTTCCAGTTCTCCATTGCTACAGGATCACCACACAGCGCGCTCTTTATACGTCTCCTGACTGACGGGTCTTGCTTCTTTTAACCCCCATTCTAGTACTGGAGTGGAATTTAGTATACCCTAAAACAGGCAATAGCTTAGTACAGTATGGAAGGCATCTGCATCACAAAAGCTAAATGATAGGCAACACTTCAACACCTCATATCCCTGTGCCCCTCCAGCAAGGCAGAGCAGTCCCACACAGATTGCAAGNATATGGTGATAACAATGACATAATGTGCTTTTGTTAGGTGATTTCAAGTGTGGAACTGTGGTGTGAGAGGCAAGCTCTGGGTAATTTCCATGTGTTCTACAGCTGGATATGACCTAAGAGCTGCATGTGTGAAACAAATACGTACTAAGGTTGCTTTTATGATCACGTGTCTATCGAATACATGCCTAGATAAAACTGAAAGCATCATGTATAGTGTCAGTATTGGTTGCCTACCTACCCGGATATTTGGAACTTTGATGCCGGTGAAGAATGCAAAGGAGTGGAGCAAACAATTGTACACCATGTTCTTTCTGCCACGAAAGGCAACTTTTACCCACCAGCCGTCATGCATTTTTGTTTTTGTCTGTCTCACCAGATACGAAAATGTCATTCTTCTCGAATATCTAGTTGTAATTTCAATGATTGACTGCTATTTTGAAATTGAAAGAAAATNGAAATGGACATTATAGTCAATACTTGTATTTTGAATTGATCTTGGAATGAAGTCTTGCACTGCACACACATAGGAAAACCAGTGGGAGGGTTCAAGCTCTGTCTTGGAAAAGTTGTATAACTTGCAGTTTAAATATATCTTATAATAAGGGTCTTGCCAATAGACTTTAATAAGGGGTCACAAATGGATCAAAATGTAGATCTCCATGAAGGGTTTCTTTGCCTTTTGTCTTGTAAATAAAACAACATTGATTCTTCTTTCCCTCGCCTACGAAATTAATCGATCTTGTGTTTTCATTCAGTAACCAGCTCTACATACAAACTGAATACTAATATTAATAAGCCCAAAGGAAATCAACTAAAAGTCTGTAAAGGTCGTGTTGTTATGGGCAGAGTTGGGCAAAAGTCAATCTAATTAACAATTTTCAATTACTTCCTTTAGTTGTTATTTGCAGTTAACAATTACGTATTTCAATGTTTGAAATCAATTGTAAGTGGCAATTACAATGAAATAGTTTATAGGTTAATTGTAATTAATAATTCATTTAATCATTAAAATCAATTACAAGTTTCAGTTAAAATTAATTAATTGTTAATCACAATAACAATTAAACATAAATTGAAAGTAAGTAAATTGTTTACATTAAGAGAGCCTTGCACCAAGAGGCTTCAAAGCATGGTGACACTAGATATTTGTCTCTATTACTGGCTTATAAGCAGTACTACGAAAT
>KZ869184.1:0-22097 GCA_003456935.1 Machilis hrabei | reverse complement strand
TTTGTTTGGTAACAGTGACCCAAAATGTAACTGAATTAGTCGTTTCCCGCGCTCTGACTGAAGCCGACTCTTAATTTTCTGTATGACCAGTAATACCTAATTTGATAAAGTTTCTTTTTGAAATAATACTCATTTTTAAAAAATGGTATCAGAAAAAAAATATTTGTACATCAAACCCCGAACTTCTCAAATAAAATCACACAACAGAGGTAAAATGTCGCTACTTATTTGAAACTCAGAAATGAACACAAACAGTATATGAGCTGTTCTGAGAACATAAGCTACAGTTTTTCTGTTCATTATTACATCATATTAGGTCAGACATATTGAATGTTTATGCACAAGTAAAAAAGGTATTGTCTTACACCATTTCTATAATTTTTCTGAAATGATTTCGATGTAAAATTAGAATTTATTTACTTAGTAAAGAGTTAAGACAATGTGAATCAGAAGGGATGGGACTGTCTGTTCCATATTAATGAAAGATATATCTTACTTTAATATCAATCAGCATCTATTATTAAACAGCACACAAAATTAATTATGAGGTTTTTATAATAAATAAAAAAAAACAGAACTTTTAAAATAGTGTGGGAACTGTAGTGTTGTGCAAGCAGACTAATGAATTGTTAAATCGTTTGGCAATGATTTTATGGGCAGTATACAGACTTAAAAATGGTTTAAATGATTCAAAGAAGGCTGGAACATCAATCGATGACTACCCTCGACCTGGATGTCCATCAACATCAACAGATGACCAGCAAGTCAAGGAGTTTGTGTCTAAATTCATAAAAATCGTTGTTTGAAAGTCCAAAAAGTCTCTTGAAGAAGTAGGTGTATCAAAATCTTCATGCCGTACAATTCAAACTGAACGGTAAGGGATGCATTGAGTTGCAGCAAAATTTGTGCAGAGTCTCTTGCCAGAGGAACAAAGAGAACATCATCCATCAATCGGTCAGAAGCTTCTGCAATGCGCAAAAGAAGATGCACATTTTTGAAAAATATTTTAGCTGGGGACTTAAAAAAAAAAAAAACTGATCAAATGTTTATATATATAAAAACTGATCAAATATTGATCAAAGCCATGTTGAATTATTTGTTCGACTGTGAAGGCACGGTTCACAGCGAACAGAATCAAAGAATTTTACCTAGACNTCACGTCACAAAAAGAAACATCTGCATGACACCATAAAACGTAAAAGAAATGAAGGGTGGAAAAACAAATATTGGATGCTGTGCCATGACAATGCACTGGTGCATTCACCCTTGCACAGTTGTGGCTTTCTCCTCCAAAATAAGACTGCTTTTGTCCACCAATCCCCGTACTCACCTCACCTGGCTTTAGCCGATTTCTTTTTGTTTCTGAAGCCGAAATCTACATTGAAAGGTCACAGTTACTGTCAAGAGAAGAGAGAAAATTTTCTGAAGGAGCTTTGCCCACTTTCCTGCAAGCGTTTGAGCACAGGAAGTCACATTGGGATTGGTGCATCAAGAGTGGAGGGGATGAGAGTGACTAAGATGTATCACAATAGAAGTTTTATTGAAGAACTTCAGTTATTTTTTTGGACAGACATTGTATGTTTATCTACCTTGTTTTGGAGTGTCAGCACTACTCAACTTTAAAACTAATCTTAAATGTTTGCTAAAAATATAGCAATTTCATTTGTTCTGTTGAAGTAATGTGAACGTGTCTTCAAAAGTAAGACAGAACCTACATCATAACAGTTATAAATAAATCAATTGAGTCAAATCTGTCGTGTCAGGAAACCGGATTTCACCACTGTTAAAAAATCAGCTGTAGTTCAGGTCAAAATTATGCCTGGCCAAATGGTCGAAGATGCAAGAAGACTATTTCAAAGACACTCAATTTGAGCCCAGGAAAAGCAAAATTTTTCTCAGTAAAATTATAGTTTCTTTCATTTAAAAGTACTGTACTGTTCTAAATATGTCAATTTCGAATTTAAGACAACCCCTACTTTCACAGACCAGTTTTTATTGGGGAAGGAGATGTTGCATGTTGAGACATGTAAATGCAAGTAAAATTACGGTGAGAAACACCTTGTAGTCCTTTAAAATGTAACAAAATTTTGCATCCTCTTCAAAATTATACAAAGATCACTAAAACTCGGATACATGATTACCCAATAAAATTTGATTCATTATAAGCAATTATACCAGCATCTATACTTGAAAATAATCTTATGTTTGTAGAATACAATCACACAACACTAGCAGAAAATCAAGCATGCAATAAAGAGGGCTATTTCATACAGCCTAATAAAACCCCTTTTAAAAATAGTTACTTTTAATTCATTTCAGAGTTTGAGCATTTATTTTCATGTCATATTTTGTTTTTCTTTACTTTTAATTGAAGTTTGAGTTCACACAAAGTTCAAATACGTTTTGGAGCTTAAATTTTCAGGAAAAAAATTACTTTTTTATTTAATAATTATGTTATTTGCATTGTCTAATAATATCAGGATAGAATGTTTTTCCTGAACAGAGATCAAATATTCATCCCCTAGTCCAGTTTGTGAAATTTTAAATCATAAAACTTACAATCACATTTGTTCTTCCAATTTTGACATATACAACATGAGATAACATCACCAAATTTGCATATAACCATAAACTAAAATGTAATTAATCTGGAAAGGTTTTTATTACCTATGTGAATGCCCAACAGTTACACCGAAAAAATTCAGTGTTATTAGGTAATGACAAAATGTACTTTTCAAGCAGGCAGGTGTTCTAATACTTTATTATGTTTGTGTTTTACAATTAAACACTATGGTGCTTTGAACTTACTTAGAAATATCACAGCTGATAATGAAATACTTTCAATTCTAATAATTTGTCTTTCAACACTAACAATTCTTGTGTCACAGTCAAAATGTACGTAGAACCCTTCCTTCTACATCTTTGGATTCNCCAGGGAGATGTTACTTTGCTCTTCCTGCTTATAATAGTTGTGTATAAAATAGTTCCACTCGTTACTTCAGGAGCTCAGTTTCGACCACTTCACTATCCTGAGTCCTCAATATTTTTTTTAGTTCAAAATCTGAAAGGTTTGCCATCACTTACACTTTCCTGTGTCTTTTTATTAATTAATATATATATATATTTAAAAAAAAGTTACTCCTTATACAAATAAAAATGCACAAGAAATTTATTTTGTGTAAAAACTATCAAGTTTTACAGTCTGACATTGAGATCTCAGAATTAGATACAAAAATGAATTTAGAAACATGCTGTAGTACAATGAAATAAAACACAAAAATGCAGTTAATCTGGTTTAAGATGTGGAAAAATCAAAACCTACTTGGAACAACAAATCTAAATCTACTTCACTTAAACGGATCATTATGTAAGATGCAATGTTACTGATCATATTTGGATGCTGTATGACGAACCTTTTAATCTATTTTAAAGAATTTGCTGTATGCAGATCTCCATCAGTTTGGAATCAAATAAGAACACTGTAAAGAACACACCACAGAAACTTAACATACGAATGCTGGAATGCACAGTTTTGTACATTACTTATCAAACTGCATTTTACAAAATGCACAAAAAGACACAAGATGATTTAGATATTGCACTTCAACACCAAAACAAAAGTGTCAAACTATTAGACACAACTAGCACAGCAGTTTAAAGCTCACCATTAGCAACCTCATAACAAATCCCAGCATTCTCAAAATATAAAGACAGATTATTAAAGAACACAAATTTGAAAGAACAAAATACTAAAACATCTATGCGTTTCAAGCATCAGACAACCATGAGGATGAAACATACAGAAAACTTCCAAGTCCACAATGTGAGCTGTATGTTAGCTGAGTTTAGAGCTTTATTTTCAGAAAAAAAAAAAAGTTTTGAAGTCGACCAATTACTAATACAGTCAACAAAAGTGATTTGTATATATGCTGAAGAATAATTAAATGCATTTACTTGGCTCAAATAAGACTTGTCGAAATATGTTGTTAATGGCAAGGATTTTGAAATACCAAAAACATCTCATTTAGAGTTTTTCTTCTGAACATTCGACAAGCGCAAAACTTTCAATTACCTAATTTGCCTCAGATCTCTCCGAACTTTGTTGCCGCCACTCTATACATACCAACAATATATATTGAATAAAATCACCAAAAACTGTTGTATTGAAATTCTAGGAATCTGAGCAAATNCATTCTCTCCTAGTCAGATAATTCCATTTATGAATGTTATCCTGTCCTTTTTAGTACTACTATTTTATTGAAAAATGTGCTGTTTAGATGATTTCATAAAATTTACAAGCACTCCTAACTTCAAACATGAATTCAATAGCCAATCCTACTGAACATTTATGAGCAAAAGGCAAAAAGATTGTTAAAGAGAGATGACTTATAGTGCCCAACATCTGAAATTACAGCAAGCTGCAGTTGTGTCCTAATGCTCACATTTACAAACAAATAATATTAAATATTCATATAACATTTGTCTCTAAAAATTATGATCAAGTATTTTGATACACTGTAGACTGATAAGGTGACAAGCAATGAATGTGACAATATCTATAACAGTCGATCACACTTTTTGTTCATGCCNCCTGCACACAATGGTACAAATGCTTAAACAACTGATGGTTTTAATTATTTTTTCTTACTTATATAAAATTAACAGGACTTTCAAAAATAATTAAGAATAAAACAACACACAACTGGAAAATAAGACTCGCATAACACTAGCCGTGCTTCTTTCCGTTCCAAACACGTGGGCATGGAAAAAAACAGAAAAAGTGAACAGCTTTCAGTGAATGCATCAACTGTAGAACCACATCGCTTCTCTCACAACACTTTTGACAAGGAATTACTCATTAATATTGTACTGCCAAAGCTTCTGTATTGTAACAATGTCATAAATTTCTTACAATAGAAAAAAGCAATAAAAAAGACTTACACTCTATCAGTGACAAATTACAACAACAAATGACTACAGAACTGGATGTGTCACCTTTGTATCAAAGCAAACATACATTTTTTTACTGTACAAATTTAATAAATAAAAATATTCTCTTTCTATAATCTCAATACATTCTACTGATCACCCATAACTCAATTATTAATGTCTGGCCTTTGATCAGGAGACCACATTCACTTCCCTTGGAGAATTACTAACAGCTATTCCAGAAGAGGAACTATTAAGACCACGTTGTGCTTCCGTTGTTGCTTGGCGGATTGCTTCTTTGTAAGGGCCTCGCTTCTTCTTGTTGTAACGAGACTGGAAAAGGAATTGGAAATTACGCTTGCAGGTCGACATAAATGCATAAAATCTACTACAAAATACAAAACGTTGTTCTTAATTCTCTGTAATAAGCAACGCATAATCTGTCACAAATTTCATGAGCAACATGCCTCGCTAACAATGAAGCTCTTGGTTCTAGACGTGGGTAATACATCCGGCTATTTGCAGATTTCCTAGAATGGCATCCNGTTTCATCACCCCAATAATCAAAAGACAAACTTTCCTTATCACACATGCAGCTTCCTTCACAGCATACAGATTACAAAGTGCTATGAGACTTGGGAAGTGGAGAGTTCACAGGAAATATACATAAACAAATTTCTTGACCTCACTTACTGATCGATTAATGCAAAGCAGTTCCTACCGCATACAGAACTGACTAATCAAAAGAGACTTAGTAAGTAAAGTATACAATATAATATAAATGCAGAGGCTCCAGAGTTTTTACTTAGTACAAGCACAGGACTGTTGTAAAAAGTATATCATATTTGTTACACTTGCAAATTGGACCCAATTTCTTATAGTCAAAATAGCAGCACTGCACATTACCTGACAATTAGTGAGTCAATTATAAATGTCAATCACAACTTATGCATGAATCTGGTGACTGAAGATTGAAAGGAAACTGTAAAAGACTATGGTTGATTGTCTGAGTTTAAGCCCAGTTCATACACATTACATGCCCTGCACGTGCCGGATTGTGAAAGTTCAAGTATAGGATCTCCGTGATGGCGTTCACGATTTCAACTTTTAACTTTTCTTTCCACGACACTAGTATCCTCTTTGCGTTTGGTGTATACTTTCCGAATATGGATATTAATTATGGTTGTGTTTTCGAAATAGAAGAAGAATGAAATCAGCACACATGCTGAAAAGCCTATTTACGATTAATTGTAATTGTAGAAAACCCACCTAACAATAAAAATAACTATTAATTTCAACTAAGAGAAGTAATTATTGTTTTTTTGATGTTGTTGTATTTATAAACAAATGACTTAAGTAAGTGGTACCATTTCAATGGCAGATGGCATTCAGGTTATTGCTGTAGTTAGCGTCATACGTAATAGATGGTGGGCTGGCAGCACATTGGATTTTCTGTCCATCAGAAGCGATGTTCGTGAACGGGGTAGTTTTTACTATCGTTTTTACTAGTGAGCAGGGCGTGCGATGTTTATGTCCTGGGCTTTATGGTTCGATGGAGACCCAATCCGCATCACGACGACTCTTTAGGGCGACTTACTTTTGCCACTCGCTTGAAATACAGCCAGAGGCTTCTTTTCCCTTACCGATGAGACCTCACTTATAACATCCCTCCCGGAAGATGCCTACAATCATAGGGACAGATTCATGGGATAAAAGACTTTACAGTCAATCACAACATTTCAGAAGCTTTGTCACAAATCTGTCACAAGGGAAAAGGCAGAAGAAGTGAACACACCAAGAAAACACCTTCAATAGGGTCATCAACTCATCATTTACAAAACTTTACTTTCACTGAGGTAAAAGTAACAAAACAATTTTTTAAGTATTGCACTGCAAACCAATGCCAGTCATTCTGATATCAAGTAAGATGATGGAATTCTTGGAAATGTGTTTTATCACACAGCTAACATAGCACAGACTTACTTTCTTCAGAAGATTAGTTGTATTTTTATAGTAAATAATGTAAAAATAGGAATTGTAATTTGACAAACTTGCAGCACAAGGTGAGAATACTTAGTTTTGTATATATTTTGAGCCCACAAAAGTAGGTACATATTTCTACACAACAAACGTTCAACATATATAATCCAAACCTATTGCAATGGACTTGTCTGTAGTCGATTCTATTATAAGAACCATTTCAAAACTGCCAGATAGCCTATATATATACAGTGTGTAAAAAAAGTCCGGCAACACCTTAATATTGAGCGTTCTGGTATAGATTTTAAAACAGGATAAAAAAGGGTATCTCTAATAGTGTTGTGGGAAACTTAAAAACGCGTAATCGTGATACTGAACTGTTGATAGGCCTACCAGGCCTATCAACCTGAAAATTTCAAATGGCAGTCTATATTGTGTGATAGTTCAATGGAAAGTCCACGTTATTTCAAGTTACTTTTATTTTTAAAAAATGTCAATATCTGCAACGGATCTTACGTTACAGTACCAAATGTANGGTAAGACCAGCTGTTGTTAACCCCTACTCCGCTTTGCAGTCTGATTATTTGTGGTGTAGTACACTTCATGGAAAATGAACGAACGTCTGTTAACAGGTTGCTAACGACAACCATTAAGAAACGGCTATGTTTACATTCAATGCGTTGTTTGAAACACCACAAATGATCGGACTGCAAAGCACAGTAGGGGTTAACAACAGCTGGTCTTACCGTACATTTGGTACTGTAAAGATTGTTCCATTGCAGATATTGACATTTTTTTAAAATAAAAGTAACTTGAAATAACGTGGACTTTCCAATGAACTATCACACAACATAGACTGCCATTTGAAATTTTCAGGTCGATAGGCCTACCAGGCCTATCATACAGTTCAGTATCACGATTATGAGTTTTTAAGTTTCCCACAACACTCTTAGAAATACCCTTTTTTATCCTGTTTTAAAATCTACACCAGAACGCTCAATATTAAGGTGTTGCCGGACTTTTTTTTACACACACTGTATATATACATACACAAATGTATACATGTAAGTATACCAAAATAATTGTACTACAAATAATAGTATCAGATAGACCGGTTTCTGAGCTTTAAAATGATATGCTATATGTCTAGTTTAATATTCTTAGTTGTTTTGAAAATAAATAAAAACCAATCATATGTACTTAGGGTTAAAATGGCTCAGCATTTGAATGCTCAACCCCTCAGCAGCTTTAGAGTTAAATGACATACCTTCTATGCTGACGAGAAAGTTTAATACAGTTATGCCCAAATTATTATTATTTTTTCTATTTATTAATGTTAGTTTCAAACCTGCATTTACCATGCAAGCTAAATATAGTTTGCTTCAGACATTTTTCCTTTACAAGAACTTTTAGCCTGCTTCTACAGTCTATGCATAATTAATAGCTTGACAACGACAACTTACTTTGAAGGTTTCCAAAAACGGACTCAATTGATCACATGGCATTAAGGAAGAAGTCGATGATCCGTACCAAGCAACATGTGCCTGAGGTGCAAGAGGAGCGCCATCATCTTTTCTTGAAACTGTTATGCTTAGCACCTGTTTCATAGAAAGAAACACAGTCTCAAAATCTTTACAAACAAATTGGCATTTCTAAACCAACAACAATATATTTCTCTTGAAGCTTACATTCAAAAATCTTAACCTGATCTCACTAAACACTTTCAGTAGATGTCAATAAGTTGTCCAGGTCCAACTACAATTTAAAACCAAAAATTCAGTTTCGGTAAAACTGACACTTCTTTTAGTCAAATAAACAACACAAAAGGAATACCGAATACGTAAGCAGTGCACTGCAAAGTGAAGAATGGTTTACCCCCAGTAGATATACAAGGTGTCCCAGACCATGTCACCGGACCATCTCGGATTTTGATTAAATTTGGTACATTTGTTGTAGCTTACATGATAAAAAAGAGATATAGGGCCTACTAAAATTTCAGGTCAATATCTTGGTTAGATCAAAAGTGATGAATTTTGGTNGTAAATGGGGGGAAAACGTCGTTAATTTGCTATGAAAGGTGCTTTGTTTTGTACAACAAAACTACAAATTGCTATAATTAGGACTTAAAACTTGCCGATTTCAAAATGTGCACCAGAATTTAATTATCTCTTCATGTTCAGTGAGTATCTGGAACAGTCAAATAAATTTAGTATGTCCGAAAATGCAATCACCTTGAACTTTGCATGCAAATTGCTAAACTTACATAGTTNATACAGTGACAAAAACCATTGGAAAGCTAGTTTGGGGAACTTTTCAAATCTGTAATAAAATCTTTGTGTATCTTACTTTGAACAGTTAAAAATGCTGTATTTAAAATACAAGGAAATTCTCGTTAATTCCCTGCAGAAGGTTTAATTATTACTTACTTTAATTGTTATAAAATTGATTTATCAACAAAATAATGTAAATCCATTTGTCACTCTGGCAACTTTGTAAATTGTATTGAGAACATTGTAAATAGCACTGGCATCTGTGTACAGCAGAAGATGCTTAGTTCATTTGTTAGTTTCTTAGCAAGGATAATAAACAGTTCTTAGTTATGGCAGATGAAATTTGTACTGTAGGAATTCAGTTTAATGATCTTTGTCACAAAATTAGTTGTGCAAGTTCATGGAAAGAAAAGTTTAGTATATTGGACTTATTGCCCAGGGGTTTTTGACAAAAAAACAGCCAAACCTCCGACTAAATAGTGCAAAGCTGAATTTTGGATATGTTGTTCAGAATTGTAAGCNGAAAAGCTTCAAAATATAAGCTGACTTTGCACAATTAAAGGTATAACTCATCATGTTTGATCTTTTTGTTTATTTACAAGTATCACATTGCTTAGTAAACTCTTTTATGCTTACAACAACATCCTTATTTTTTTCTGTGACTTTTTCCAAGCAGAAATATCACTTCTCAAAGCCAACCTTGTTACCTTTGTATTTTCTGTTATGAGGCCCACTGAAAAGAATCTACAGTCTGCAATTGCTCTAGACACCCTCTAGATGGCAGGACAGTGGCTGGGGGTGTCTCCAAAATCGCCATGGAATGGTTACATGCAAGCTGCATTCCAGTACGCAAGACCATTTGAGAAAAGTAGAGTTGAGCCTATTCCGTTTATAAAACTAAACCCAAACGATCCGAGTTGAATCTACAGTGCACTCAATTTTGCTGCAACTGAATTCCAAGAAATGGAACCAAGGCTATTGCAAGGTCACATTTGACCAACTGATGTACATAAAGGCTTTCAATACTGTTTAATCAGCTGAAGAATCTGATGGTCTTGATAATGTAATTGTAAGGCTTGGAGGGTTCCATGTGCTTATGAGCTTTCTTGATGCAGTTGGGCAGATCACGTCTGGTAGTGGATTAGAGGATGTTTGGACAACAGTGTATGCCAAAAATCAACCATTCATATGGTATCAGAGCATGCGTTTTCTTAGGCCCTGAGAGCTCACTTCAATTCACATTTATCACTTGCAATTATTACATTTGAGAAGGCAGCTGCTCTGAACAGTAATATCCAAGATGAATTGGACAGACTAGATAAATATCTCCTTGAACAGAACAAGTTGGCTAGTCGGATACAGTTGACCTTGCTGTTCCGAGTCTTAGAGAGTGTTTGCAAGTTTTTTTTAAAAAGCAAGCCACACAGTAAAGTTTGTGGGTCCAGTATGTGAGGCTAGTGTCAGTCACGAGACTTAAAATACGGGCAGAATGTACATCTGCACTGCATAAGAAGTATGCTACCATATTTTCATGCAGCTGGTCATCTTCAATACGCCAAATGCGCTCAATCTTTACCTTCAGCACATGGAAGCGCTGCCTGAAAAACTGAGTGCAGATGAGTATGACAAATTCACCAAGAGCAAGACCTCATGCGTGCCCTCAAAACTTCTGGAGGTCTCACTCTTGAAAGGGGCATTACTGACAGTAACCTTGCCAGGTGGGTTTTAGCTTAACCTGCATGTGCGTCTGTGTGCTCATCATTAGAGAAGCTATGTGGCTTGGATACAGGCACTGGAGAGCAGGACGTTGAGTTATGCAAGTGACAACGATCACAAGATAACCACAACCTATGCCTATTGATAACCTGGTTTAGAGAACAAAAATCATTTATGAAACACACAGAAGGACAATTGCTGTCTCTTGTGTCTGGTATGGTCGCACATGAGAGTATTAATTGTGATTTTGCTGCTGAACTGGG
Source organism: Machilis hrabei (assembly GCA_003456935.1). Classification (NCBI taxonomy): domain Eukaryota; kingdom Metazoa; phylum Arthropoda; class Insecta; order Archaeognatha; family Machilidae; genus Machilis; species Machilis hrabei. Next base: position 10,939 of record KZ869184.1, on the reverse strand, counting down.
CCGAAAAGCAGTCCTCAAATTGACGGATCAAAATGTTGCAGAACTACTCAAGCGTAAGGATAAGGTTCGTCCAATCTCAACGATGAATGGAACAGTGACAATTTGACAAGAGGCGATATCTGTAAATCCTCAACAACTTTTAATGAGCATAGTTTGTATCCTTCAGATGACAGCTGATTTCAAGAAGTATATGCAGTATAAACTCGCACCCACATCACCTGTTCGATGGGCCATTAATGTGGAAAACAACAAAGCCTTTGCTGGCTTCCGTTTTGGAATCCTTCGTGTCTGGTAAAGAAACAACACCTCCACAATGTGAACTCATCGTAGATGGAGGTAAACTCCTGCTAGTTCCTAATTACAACAAGTTGGGGTGGAAGCATTTGAGTACAGGAATTTTGGCACCAATGCCAACCATCCTTCCACCAGCACCAGAAGAGCTTGTGAATTTAATTACTTGCAACTGCAAAAATGGATGTGGACAAGGATGCGACTGCATAATGGCAGGACTTAAATGTTCTACAATGTGTGCACGGTGCACAGGAACGGACTGCGGTAACATGCCTTCCAAAGAAGACGACAACCGTGATGACCTGTAAGCTGAATGATGATATTGCTGTTAATTTTTTAGATTAGTTATGTCTTTAACTGTGCAAAGTCAGCCCATATATTTTCAGTAAAGTTAATGGTTTCTAGTAAGAAAAAGTTATGGTATATTTATAAATGCTATTTAATGTGCTGTTCAGCTTAAAATTCTGAACAACATATCCAAAATTCAGCCTTACACTGTTTAGTCAGACCTAAAAACCTTAAGTCCCTGGGCTAGGTTATTATTAGTTTATGATCCCACGCTTTTGACTGCGATGGTCTAATGGAGACTTATCTGAAGAAGATCAACACATTTCACTACTGTGGACTGGTATANCAACAATTCATGACAGTGACATGCTTTCACCATGAACAAGTGTATCTGATATGAAATGTACGCAAAGTATGAAAGCTGTTGCAATCGTTTCAAGCTTCGTAAGAAAAAAGTGAAAAAAAAATTATATGTTGTAACTTTTGATTTGTATAAAAAGTTAGTTGCAATTAATTTCAATACTATTCCTAGCCAAAAGCTGTGTGTGAACTATTTGAAAAAGTGGAATGCATTCTTAAATCCTTCAAAAGAATAGGAACAGAGTTCAGTGAACCACAATCTTCTAATTCTGAGAAAGCTCAATCTACTTCCAAGACTGAAGAGAAGGAAATTAATTGGCCATCAACAATTGGACACCAGTTTTGCCGAACTTGATTGCTCACCATTAAATTTACATGCAGTACTATCAAATAGAAAAAGTATTTGCTACATAAAAAGGACGATAAAACAAGCACATCATGCATTAAGAAGTAAAGTCTCTCGAGTTTTGGAAATGATAGAAAAGTCATATTCTATCTCGGATTCCAGTGACGCTGCTGTAAATGAGTTGAGGCATATAAAATCTAAAGCAAANGACCGNAATGCAACAGTAGATCTCGTGAAAAATCGGTTACCCTCTTTGAATTACCGGGAGAAAGTTCAGTAACTAACTTTTGCTCCACCTTTATGGACTCGTGAAACATTTTCTGCGACTTTTGGCGTTTCTAAATATTTGGTATGACAAGCCAGGACACTAGCAGCCGAGAAAGACATTTGTGCANTTCCTGAACAGCAGCATGGTATAACACACCCTGAAGAAATTGTAAACCTTGTCAGGCAATTTTACTAAGCTGATAAACACAGCAGGATAATGCCTGGAGCAATAGACAAAGTGAGCATTTGGAAAAATGTGTACGAGCAGAAAAGACTTATCCTTGCAACCTCCAGGAACTTCAATCATCTTTTATGTTTTTTTCAAACTCAAGCAAATATTAGATTTTCAAAGTTTTGTAAACTAAGACCAAAAGAGTGCATGATTTTGGGATCACCAGGGACACAATGCATGTACGTTTGACATTCCAATTTGACAATGATACTTCCGTGGATTGTCATGCCCATCTAAGGCAATTGGCCACGAATTCTTACATCTGTTGTGTCTGTGACAGCCATTGGTATGTGGCCCTAGTGGAGAAAGTCGAAGAAACTGAAGGGATGTTTGTGTGAAATTTCTGCATCCTCATGAGCCAGCATTGTCATTCTACTGCCTACAAGGAGAAGATGAGTGTTGGGTGCCAGTGCAACATATTATTTGCGTTATAGACATCCCCACTACTATTACAGAAAGACAATACAAATCAAACAAACAGTCAACTGAACTGATTGCCAAAATGTTGTTGTTCAACCAGAAAAAGCTGTCTGATTAGAGAAGTGAATATTTTGAAGGCCTAAAGTGAGAGAATCTACATCAAAATTCCTGTTATGTAAAAACTAATGTTTAACTGTTCCAAAGTTAAAAAAACAAACATTTTATTAAATTTGAAAAGTTCCAAAAATTGGCTTTCCAATGGTACTATTTTTGTCACTGTATGAACTACCGGTATGTAAGTTTAGTAATTTGCCTGCAAAGTTCAAGGTATTTGCATTTTCGGACATACAACATTTATTTGACTAGGCCTATTGCAAATACTCACTGAACAAGAAGAGATAATTCAATTCTGGTGAACGTTTTGAAATTGGCAGGTTTTAAACTATAAATATAGCAATTTTTATGTTTGTAGTGCAAGTAACGAATGTGTAGTAAAATAAATTATAGAACAAAGCCGCTTTCATAGCAAAATTAATGGTGCTTTTCTCCCATTTACTACCAAAATTCATCACTTTTGATCCAACCAAGATACTGACCTGATATTTTGAGGATATATCTTTTTTATCATATATAACAAATGTGTAAAATTTAATCAAAATCTGAGTCGCTTAGATAAAATTCTGTTTTTCTCTGGACGATTTTACATGGAATGACCCAAAAGTCAGATGCCTATGTTTAAGGTAATAATGTGGAATAAAAACAATGTGTGTTAGGTAAGTGGACAGCCTCCTCCAAAGGAAATTAACTTTAAAGATTTCATTTGGCAAAGAGTTCTGAGTGATAACTTGTTCAAACTGAAATGCATTACTAATACTAAAATTTACTCAGCAGTCATTTTTAGGCTAGTTAAACTGACAACTGGATCTAGTAAAGCATTGAAATATTTACTAATGTGCCAAATTTTAATGCAATCAGCTAAAAATTTCGAAAGGCATGGCCAAATCTAAAATTTCATACAAATGGCTGCCATTTTGTTTGAAGACTGAGGAGAATACTGGCTTCAAAACTTCATGTGCCTCTTTCCTCTTTTGTAATGGTTGGACCAACAGAAGATACTCTCCATTACGTTAAAACATAGACCTCAATCACAATAACACAAAAATTCAAGGCAAAAGTAATTTAAATAAAGGAAATGTACCAGCCGGCCCCGGTAACCTAGTGGTTAGTTACTTGGCCTTGCACGCTGGAGGTCCCAGGTTCGATTCCTGGCCAGGGCTGGGTGTNACTCACTGTTTCAATAAAAAGTGTTCATCATCACCTTCATATAGAATTAAGTTCACCTTCATTAATCACAATAAACATTGTTTCATCGTCCCTAATGACCCATTGTGTGTCGACGGGACGTAAAACACCAAAATCATCATCATCGAAATGTACCAGCCACGTCCACTAAGTTTAGAGATCGAGTGTACTAAAGAAATACTATAATATTTTAATTTTAAGTTATTTTCTTTTTATGGGAGTAAAACTGATTCGTTTCCCTACATCTGTGCAAGTTTCAGTACACAGGGTGAATGCTTTTATTTATACCTGCGGTCACTTCGCCGAGTTACAAGCAGTTGAGCCGTGACAATGGACAAACAAGGAGTGAGCATTTAGTTTTGCTCTACGTTTGGTAAAGGCTCTCTACCATGCTACGGCTATTTCCAGGTAATTTGTCACCCGGTGGCACAAATACACAGTTTTCTTTACGTTGTCCAGCAATCTTTTCCGACTATTTGCAAGACAGATCCAGTCCTATCTTCAAGAGTCACTGCACTGGGCGACTCCACACATACTGCGTGCATGAAATGAAGCTTATTTGTTGAAAATGACTATTGTTGATTTTTTTTGAGTTAGTGCTTAATTGTTTACAAAACTAATGTAGGTTGTACTGTGCATTGGCTACAGGATTTCAATGTATTTAGTTTCTACTACAGTATTCCTGAGTCAAAGACAAAGTTCTACAAAGAAACAATGAAAATAACATTGATTAGAAGATAAAAAAATACTGACAAAAAACAAATAGCGTAGATTTTTGTTGGACAGCCAACAATTTCAGTGTCACTCGGTGTCAAATTGCCAAGAAATTATCGTAGCATGACAGGGCCTTGTGAAACTCACAGTGGAGGCTGCACCACCTTGCTTTGCAGAATTGCCTAATTCGGCCTTTTGTTATAAACTTCTCGTGCGATCCAGAGGCTGAAGGAGTGGTTCCACTGAAACCGTATTTTACACATGCATTTAAGGCATATTTTTCTCACATTTCCAAAGAAGATGTTTTTCACTGAACCCATTGTAGGCCTATATGTTTATCAGTCTTTGAAAGTGGTGAGCAAATTATAGTAGCCTACATATTTGCACACCACTAAAACTACAATTTTTATTTGTTAAAGTTTTCAAAGTTGATCTGTTAAAGGTTTACAAGCTCTGTTGAATTGGATCACTAATATTTTTTGAAGCAAAAATGTATACAAACTATCTGTTAATTATAATAGAAGACCCATCAAAAACACAAATTTCAAACATGCTGGTAAACCTTTGATTCCCTTTTTAATATCTTTTAATTTCATTTACAACACATGAATCGCTCGACTGATTAAATCAAATTGCATGCGAATGACCCTTATCACAACTGTTATAACATACGAATTGCTTGTCAGCCAATTTGTTTTACTTCATTTTCAAAATGGCAATGTTGTTGAATTTGTATAGCAGAACAACATTTGTAAAATCTTTAGAACAAGTTATGAACATGACTGTCATTTCTGTTTTACAGTAGGCTAGTTTTTTTTAAATGGCATTTTTTTATCATCAGTTACAACTAACGATGGGTAAGTGAAAAGTTTGCAGCCCTAGTGAAAAGTGGAAACTTTAATAACTTTGCATCTTTAAGGTTTGGTTTATAAAAATGTATACGTAGTATGCTTAATCTGATTATTTAAGCCATACCTTGAAGTTAACATGATTAATTAGGGCTATCACAAGCATTTGAGCACATAATTTTATTTGTGTGTTAATGTATTTAGTTATTGGGCCACTCTTATATGACCAATCAGATTTCTCGACCTTTTTGAGAAGTTTGTAATCATACTACAACCTATAGTATAAAAACATAGCCTTTTAATTAACAACCAGGCATTGTACCTAAGAATCAAGTGGAACCAAAATTAATTAGATTTTTATTAGGAAACAGCCAAAATTATGTTCTGAAATGCTTTTGATAGCCCTTAATAATCACAGTAAGGTTTAATTTATATAAACTTATACGTAGTTGGATGACATATTGACAGTTACAAGTTTGATACAACGTTTATAGAAATGGATATACAGACAGCAAAAGGTAGGGCCTATGTATTGCCACCTAGTGGGAGATCTACAAAGCAGCTTAGCTATCAACAGTTGACTATCCTCCCAATAACATTGACATCAAAGCAAATGGTCAGAAATTGAAAGAACTTATCTAAAAAGTTGGAAGACTGTCATCATGGCCACTGTCTCTGAATACTCTGTCTGACGGACCTATCCTTTTTTTTAACCAAGCCTAAGAATTAAAGATGCAAAATTATTAAAATTTCTACTATACAAAGGGCTGTAGAAGGTGTTTCATAAGTTATTTGATACCCCAAGTATCTTAGAAACTAGAAGAACGAAGGAAGTGGGTTAGCAGCATTATAATTTGCAAAGTGGGGCTTTAATTTGGCATTATTAAGGGGGACAGCTTTCCCCCTGAAAAGGGATTATTGTTACTTTAGTACCACTACTACAGTTTGAAATCTCGTATTAAAAGTTCAGTAGCCTAACATGTAAACTGTTATTTCAGGTGCAGTCTTTGGTGTTCATTTCTGACACCTACAGTTTTGTTACCCTTTATTTTTTACAATTGGTAACCACAGTTTTGTTTTATCAGCAACGTTGGTCTTCAAGGACAGCCATTACATAATTTGTAATAACATTTCTAAAAACAGCTCAGCAACAAAATAACAAAATATTGTTTGTACTGTCGATTAAATTGCATGTTTATACTAATGTGCCACTATATAGTCAGGAAAATGGAATGACCAAAAACCGACAGGTTGGCCTAGTAGTTAGAGTGCTCGCCTCCTGATCGGGAGGTCCCGGGTTCAAACCCCGGGACCGGCTCCTAGCCCTGGGTAAAAAGGGTCATCCTATGAGTCTGCCTGTGACGCACTCCACACTAAGGTATGATCGTAGGCGTGTTCCGGGAGGCATGTTAAAGGCGGGTCCCATCAATAAGTGTTCAATGTAAAAGATCCCACCTCTGGCTATGTGTCGACTGAGTGGCAAAATTCAAAATTCAGTTATCCTGAAGCGTCATTACGACGCGGATGGGGTCTCCATTAGACCTGAGATGTCATAACAGTGGGACCATAATCCAATTGCAAGCAAGCAAAAAGAAATCACCAAAGATAAAAAAAATTGTCATTCATACATGAAAGTTTCCATCCCAAGTGGAAGATTCCCATAAAGTAGCAACTTTTTAACTGTTGGCTTTCCTTTCAATTCATGAAAACTGTTAGTACATTAACACTCAAGTACATGGTGACAATATGTTTTTAATGTAGACAAGTCAAAGGATTTGGAATCTCTTTCGGAACTCTATTATCGGTTATGACACATTTATAATCAGGCGATGTTTACTTGTCCCTCTACATATCAGGAAATGTTAGATGTAATAGGGACAGTGCTTAAAAGGGTCAGTTACTGTTTTGGCATTGATTATTAGAGTATTTGTTTGGTACATGCACAGATAAATGATCAAATAAATCTGATGACAGAAACGCTTTAAAACAATAAGACACATGGATCTGAAACACAATTACGGAATTTTAATCTAGTGTAGTCCGAGTAAACCTCATCTTACCTTTCCCGGCCACCAAGGAAACCCGTGAATTTTCCCCCAGACGACATCACCTACGGACATTCGTCTTCCATCTCCCATGTGACACACATTCACTGACTGAGTGACAATACGCAACATCAAAGGATGAACTTTGTCCCCTGCAGAAGCATTGGCTGGGAAGTTGGGCACAGCATCTGACTGGTCATCAGCTGCACCCCCTCCACTATCACTGCTGCTTCCACTACTACTACCCGAATCACATCTCATGTATGCATTGGCATTAAGTCTTTTAAGGCTAATAGACAACTTCTGACGGAGACACCGTTCTTTCATGGCACTATATGACTCACCGGCTCTACAACCACTAGCAGAACTACCTAAGCCTCTAGTTAAGGTTCTAGATAAAACTCTAATGTCTTCTTCCTCATCGTTTGTACACTCTTTATGCTTTCTATCCTCTTTATGTTTCTTTTTGTGTTTCACTTTATGTTTGTGTTTCCTATGGTATAATGCTTCGTAAGCTGGCGACGCAGCACCTAGAGCATACCCTGGTGAAGTACCGCCTATAGATCTAGCTGGAGACGCACCACTTAACAGTTTACGTCGAGCTTCCTTTTTGGCCTTTTTTAGTGCTCGTTTTGCTGCCTTTGCACTGGCATCTTTTGTTTTTTGCTTGTTTTGTTCTCCTGTCCTTTCTTCATTTTCACTTTCACTGGCAATAATACTTTGAACTCTCGCAGGAATTTTGAGAACGGTACCTCTCCCTTCGGAACCAAAGGATATTTTAATGACTGGAGTTGTTTTTGCAGGGCGAAGAATGCCCTTTTTGTCCAATTCTGCTCTCGATCTTTTAAGTCCGTCCTCAAAGCAACTTTCGTCCCACAAGTCTTCCATCGAACCGACACTTCTCTTCTTTCTAAGAACCATTCTTTCTTCTCCTGAAGCATCAGAATGGTAGACGGAAACTGGTGGAGTGGGACTTTGAGGAGGAGGTGAAGGTGCTGGCTCAGGCTGTGGAGATTCAAGTGGAGGAGTATATACCTTCACACCATCTAAATCAGCAGGTGGTGTTTTGGGCTCGACACTTGGGCTTATCCAATAGTTACCCACTATTTTAATTTTACTTTTCATATTTGCACCATTGCTTCCAAGAGCATTTGGCAAGTCTTTGGTTTCAAGACGTGGAATCTTAGGAATAAGTGATGGGCTGAGCTGTGGTGATGTAGCATGTGATGCAATATTTATTTCTGGGTTCATGAGTTGATTATTTTTCTGATTTTCTGCAAATGGGACATGAAAAGGTTTTAGTGGATTATTCACTGGAGAACTGGTTATGGGTAGAGGCANTACAGCTGCAGTAGTAGACTGTGCAGTTTGAGGTGTTGCTGCGGGATTAGGACCTCCACGTTTGGTTCGCTTCGAGAGGTCCACATTTTCCGAGTTTTCATTACATATACTACGACACTTTGAGCAAAGTACTTGACGAGGCCTTAGACGAACAGTCATCCGCGCATTTTTATACCGAGCTGGAGGTCGTATCGTTCTTCGTAAATGAAATGCAGGATGTGGTGGAGAAAGCAGCCCCGGCCCAGGTCCCGGTCCAGTTGCTGCACCCAGTCCGACACGTGCTTGAACTTTATCAGAAAGTCCGTATGAATGTCGAAAAGCAATGGCTGATACACGGTCTTCATCCAGTGGTGAAGCTGCACCAGGTCGAGGAAATTCAACAGGGCCGGGTACACCACTGGGTAGCAGCCTATTAAAGAAAAATTAAGTACTTTAAACCAGTGTACTACAATTTACTTACAATCAACAATGGCCAGAATTGTCCAATAGATAAATAATTATAGATTTCAAACTGTAACAGTTACGTAATAGTTTGCTGAAATTATGTTCAATTGGAAAAGGGTTAAGTCCTGTGAAAAGGTGTGCACTTATCTTCAGTGTTTCATAGCACTCGAAGTAAAAGGCCTGTATTANATTCACAAGCTACATGAACTAGCCCACTCCTGTGCTAACTATTGCAAACCATTATCCCACTACTATAAACCTAACTCTTCACAAAATTGGCAAGATTCACTAGATCCAGAGCCTCCGTGAAAATTTAATTAGTTATAATGAATTACTTTGGACAGAAATAAAAAAAAACTGTAAGCAGAAAAACAAGATTTTTTTAGAGAAGTCAGTGAGGTTTGGTGATTATTAATTAAAATTAAACTTAAAATTGCAATTTCCATTGTGCGCAGAAACCGCGTTCGCTTTAGATATACCGGGAAGTCAATATTGGCTAGGTATTCAGCTAGAAAATGCAAGTTCTGTTAAAAAGGTGTGCACTAGTGTTCAGTGTTTACAGTGCATAGAAGGGTTTACACCAACAAAACAACATAGTTGTACATGCACAACCTTTATTCTATATAACTTTATCCTATTTTTACACTTCTGGTACAATCAGCTAGATTATAATCCAAAAACTAGAATTACCTATTCATAACAAACCTAATCTCAGTGCCAGCTGATCCAATCGCAATGCTGTCTGGGACTTAGTGTAAGATAAATGTTTAGAAACCACCCAAAGGCTCTACAAAGTTATCTGACTTTCAACTGCTATCTAACGCTTAGCAGAAGATTGTAGAATGCAAATTTTGAGTTAGAGAGAAGATAAAAGTTAGAAGGAACTTATAAGGACTTTGTAAAACCGGCCCTAAGTCATTGAAACCTATCAAAATCCTTATTACTATTTAATAAGAAATACAACTCATAAACACAAACATTTTACGCAGGTCCTTTACAAATCACAGGCTAAGATAGCCTGTTTCAAAGACTCACAATACACCAATGGACCCTTAAATGTAAAAAAGGCCACTAAAGGATTAAACAACAACTCTACCCGCAATATGAAATACCATGTTAACCATAACACTTAAAAAAAAGGTCTGCTTCAGCCAGGGTTGAAAAAAAAACGTTTTTTTAAAGAACGTATTTTCTTGTTTAAAACTTTTCCCTAACAGCACGCGATATCCCTGGGATATCCTAAAAAGGTCACAATATCCCGTGCATGGGATATCTCATTTGCGATATCTATAGGATGTCTCTGAGATATCTTAAGGCTCTGTCTCACGATTTATCGAACTCCAGTGAGTTCGGAATGACATCTTGTGGCCACATTAGAAACGTTTTTCAGCTGGGAAGTTATCACCTCCAGGCAGTCTGTTTACCTGATTTCCGCTAAATAAAAGTAGTCCTCAAAATAGTTCCAAGGTCACTCAATACGAACAAGCTAGCTGATAATACCCCCTTAGGGTGAAAGTGAGTGAAACTCGCTCAACCGCGAAGGGTTGAATTCTTTGAAACTACCTTCCCTGTACAGCTGTAGGAGGGGGAGAGTGTGTTTAGTTGCAATACACTAAAACCATTCTTTTCATGTCCACTTCATTGAACAATTTCGTTATCGGTTAAACAAATAATTGAAAGGCTAGATTCTGGGGGAAAGCTATAATTTACGTTTTCCATATAATTGTGTAAAAATAACGACAAAGTATCATTTTATTATAGGCCTAACATACCTAGCCTATAACACGTACAAACTTAATGAATACATATCCGATAAAATAAGATCGGTGGGTTTCAAGTTATGAGGGAATGTGTAAAATACCCTGACGAGGCACATACAGATTACCTCTGTTCNTTACCAAGTACTCGCAAAATCGACAATCAAGAAACAAACATTTAGAAGAAAACATTTTTATTCCCAAACTGAAAATGAGGGTGTAAATACGTTTTGAAATAACAATTTTAGAAAAAGCATTGAAAAAGAGAACGAAAAGTTTATCCA
>KZ869182.1:17710-38160 GCA_003456935.1 Machilis hrabei | reverse complement strand
CGAAATTTCACGCTACGCTTCGTTTGGATATGACAGAATCGATGCTGGTACTGTACTCTCTCCATTTAATCTCATGAAAGAGGTTTATCGCTGTTCTGAGTTAATTTAACATTTACAAAGCTTTGAGTACCGGTACCTTTTTTTCTACAAAAAAGGCACTGCATATTTCTATGACATTGTTAGGAATGTTGTCAGCGATCATATTATGTGCAAACGTTTGGTCAAAATCGGTTGTGGAAGACTTTCCTATTTCTTTGTTGGGATTGAGTTTGTTGAATTTTTGGATTTGGTTGTCCTTCGTTGCTTGGACGTTGGCTTCGTACCTTTGTTTTTTCATAGTGATGATAGTTTGAATTTCTTTAAATNTCACGAGGTTACTTATTTTCCAAGATAAAGTCAACATGACAAGTCAAGTGTTTTACAGTACGATGTCATATGCGTATTGGGCATTCAAGTTGAAAAAAATTGCACGTGAAGAAATGCGTTTTCCTCCTCAGTTGAATTTACTAACGGTTCAAACCGTATACCATTCGACAAAAAATCCTCTCCTCCAGCAATACTTCCGTAAACGCGTAAACTTTCTGAACAGCTTCGCTCCATCTTCGTGAACGAATCTATTAACGTATCTTTTCGATCCACAAATCAAATTAAAAACTATCTCACCAAGTTAAAAGACATCGATCACCCCCGCCCCTCCTATCAATCAGAGGAGTATGGTTTAGAACACACAATGCACTTCGAATAAGTGTTCTCAATCGTACGTCGGCTAAACATCCCAACTTTAAAAAAATCGTACTTACCAACATAAATACGCAATAAAAGAAAAGAAACCCGTAAAACATGCTCTTTCTGAACACGCCTTCACACAAAGCTGGAATCATTCGTCAGCAACCTCGAAACGTCCTGATTCTCGATTCTAAATTCACTACCATCATTAAACAAGAAAGAAGAAGGCTTCGTCATTCGGAACACTTATTACAGTGTTTTACTTTAGCTTATTTATCGTTTCAATTTCAATATTCATTTATCACCCTCACTATCAATGTGTTTTAAATTTCCAATATGTATATTTGTAATTATCCTTGAATGCAACTGTTTCAGTTCAATGCACGGAGAAAAACGGCTAGTTGCACCAACCAGCTTGCAGGGTTGATTTTGGTTTTACCCAGTTGCTGGTTGAGACAACCATCTCAGTGGGGTAGTCAAATGTGCAGTCAGTTCCAGTAACGTACCAAATGGTCACACTGTCCAATCGCATGGTTGTCTCAACCAGCTACTGGGTAAAACCAAAATCAACCCTGCAAGCTGGTTGGTGCAACTAGCCGTTTTTCTCCGTGTGTTCTTATGATTTTAATGTGTTTCGTCTGATGAAGAGAAATCGTTTTTATAGACACGTAATGGTTAAATAAAATTATGTTATTATATTTTTTTGTATTATTATTTATCATTATATTAGTTTATGATCGTATGCTAATAATAATAATCATGTATTAATTCCAGGAAATATATNTATTTATTGAGTATACTAAGATATTTATATTGAGTGACTACTTTTAACTTTGGTTCTTTTAGGCTATAAACAAAATAAGTTTCCCGTACCCCTCCCATAACCGAGCATTTTCAGAACTGCAAAAACCACTTGTTACACAATAGTAATCTGGAGGACATCGTACTAGACATTACAGTCAACACATAATTGTTTTAAGCATTTAAATTTGTTAAATCACTTACATTTGTCAAACAATTCTTGTATTAATGTTTGGAAACAATGTCATCTTTTATCTCTTGATTTGTAAGTAAAGCTAACAGGTAATTCGAAAATGATCGTACCTGTTGATTTACTACGCGTTTTACTTCCGCTTTGTGAGTGGCCTTGGACCTTTTTACACAATTCACCGACTCGAAAACTGTCTTCGTCTTTTGTTATTTAATTACCTCTTTCTTCTCTGTCCCTTCTTTTTCTTTCCTCTGTTTTTGGCGCCATCCCACTCAGCCAAATAAAAACCAACCATCTTTTCCCAACCAGCAGTCTTTCCAAGATCTTCACGGTGTTGCCAAATTGTTCTATTCCCCTTTTACGGCATTTAACGTACCATAACAATGGGCAAGGTTGGTAAAATTCTTCGATTTTCATTTCCTTGCACGAAATTGAATATGAGTGACATTATTGTTATGCTAAAACATCCAAACGAAAAAGTTATTAGACTCATTTAGTTTCCCCAAAACAAAATAATGGTCAAAACTGGGGAATGAATTTACAAAATAAAAATATTATATTGTTGTGTAAAAATTAAATTTCAAGATCTACAATATGGTCCTTTTTGCTTTTTCTGTTAAAAACTGCTATTTAAAAAAATCGGTTGTTATACAGGATGTTCCAATAATGGTGCCCAATAACTGTAAGGGTGATTCCTAATAAGGTTTAAAGTCGAAAATGTGAAGTAACGAAATTTTCTCCGATGTACCGTTTACGTGGAAAAACGATGTAAATTATTGTAATGTGGCAATGTCACTTTTTCTGTAACAAACACAGAAGTTAATAATGCGAATACATTTGCTTCAAAACAGTGAAGCAGTGGTGTTGGCGACATTGCCACATTACAATACTTTACAATACATCGTTTTTACGCGTAAACGGTGCGTCGGAGACAATTTCGTTACTTCACATTTTCGACTTAAAACTTTATTGTAGGAATCACCCATACAATTATTAGGCGCCATTGTTGGGACACCCTGTATATTTATGAATCTAACTATTTTTTATCCGTACCCCAAAGTGCACAAAGTAAGAATGCACCGGGACCAAAAATGTCACTGCGAATTTTTGTCTTATTTCACCTGACAGAATATGCCCCATAATCAGTGAAGGGTTAATATGGTTCATCCAGTATGCATTGAGCTATCTTATTTAAAAAATATATGGCGAGCAAAAATAGTCACATAACAGAAATGCGCGTTATTTACGCAACAGAGTTGTAGCAAAATAGTCGTTTAGAAATATTGTTCTAAAATGTTGAATGATGCCTTCATCCTAGTATAACCATTGGTATAACTAAACGAACTAGTTTTTATTCTGGTGGTATAATATTTCAGCGCTGTCACTCCTAACTATGAACGAAAATTTACTCAGTAGACAGACTGTTTATTCTTATTAATGCATTTCAAACAACATTACATACAGATGCGAATATTTTATCCAATACCTGACGTAATGAGCGGTAATATTTAGGTTATCAGACAAACTTTGTCCTTTATTGCCAAGCGTGTATTTTGTGTGTTTATTTAAACATATTTATAAGGTTACCCATTCCCAAGACACTGGAAGAAATACTCTGGAGTCAGTAAAGCGTAGAAAGTATTGTATGTACTCTACACAGGCGTATCGTGGATGACGTACTGAGCATGCTCTACAAATATCATATCGAGTCTATCTACTCACAAACTTTATTGTGGTTTATTACAAAAAATCTTGATTGTATATTTATCGACTTGTCGATTGTTACATCAGGATGGGACTTTGGAGGTTGATACATCTACCACCCGCACTACAACAACGTTGCGCATATATAAAACTACTTAAAAATGGCATTTTACTGAAATACGTGTATTATAATTTTACCTTTTCATTTTCACATAGACTAAGTCCTGGCCTTTAATCATAAAGGAAAAAAATACCTGTAAAGTCCACAGGACTAGTTCAGTGTACAGAAAGAAGCTTGTGTATGTTTTAGTAATATTTAGCTCCCTCTTTCTCCGTTTTCGATTTAAGATAAACTCAGTGTAATGTAAACTGTTCTGTGATGTTAATTTTCAATGTGGACATACAAATGATTTTAGATAAACAGCCGAAGGTAAGAAGTCTTCGGTAAAAGTTTTATGCACCATGTCTTGAAAATACTTTCCAATCTCAAAATTAACAAACAATTACGTCAATGAAATATGAAGCGCTCAAAATTATTTTTTTCATTTACACTGTTTTACTCAAACTTGCCCAGGAACATAGATGTATGATAACTATTTTCTGTATTTACTGTCTAAATATCACTGTGGGATTCATCGATAAAAACGTATTACAAAATTTAACTCTTTTTTGTGTCCTTTCAGTTATGCACAATCATTTTTAAAATTACGCTAACACATCCAACAATTAAGACTATAGGTGCTATACAGTATTAAGTAGTTTCACCATCTGGGCATGCCTCCCGAAATATATACAAATGTATATACAGGCAAACAGTGACACATGGCAACATTGCTTTTTGTGAATCAGTTTGGTACTTTTGAAATTCGTAAGACGGCAGTCGCCAGCACCCATCAGGAGGGCACCACTGGGGCACCATGTCGTTTTAGTCCCAACCAACCACTCACTCTTGCAGATGGTCCCCTCTTCCATCCCCTCTCCTGGCCTTGCGAAGAACCTGACCTCAATACATATACAGTACCGGTACGGAATTGGTTTTCTATTTTTAACAAACAAAAGTCAAGGACTACAAGATACGAGCTAAAACAGTAAGAATTAATACAGGAAAAACATAAACTCTTGAAAAAAGCAATGTATAAATACGTAAAACTCGACAAAAGTATCTTGAATTCAATGATAATATCGTTTCTTGGTAGAAGTCAAGTCCGAACTAGCAGCTTCAGCCGTATCAGCCTTTTTTTAAATTATTATATTACATCATTTAACGATATTATGAAAATCTATAACTTGATATTAATGAAATAGAAAACTTAAGGTCACCGCTACATGACTAGACCATACTGATTTTTACATTTTTCATTAACAACACAGCAATTTGGCCGATGGAAAATAAGCAACTGAAACGCGGCTAATTTACTTCACACTCTGTGTACCTCAAATTGTTTATGAATTATGGAGGAGGGCATTTTTAATATATGTTACGCATGTACGGACTCCACATTTAATACAATAACATAGACAAAATGGACGATTAGTGCTTAAAAAACCGAGATTATCGAAAGTATAAGCCAAAAATCACACATCAAGTGTAACAGTAATTTCTCCAAACTCAACAATGTATGTTTTCAAAATCTAACTGATACATCCAATATCATTCTTTTATAGATACTTTTTTTAGCAATTCCTTGTGACTCAAACACTTGGCTAATTACACAAATCAACATCAACTATTTACCTTTGAGGAGTATATGTGCGAAAAAGACTCCAGAAAAAATGACAAGTACAATTCAGGTGCAAACCGTGCAATGTTTTTCAACTCACGAAAGGCCAGCGCTAAAAGTAAACATTGAATAAGTAAGAAAGTGAGTATTGAAAAAAACTTTGTTTGGGAGGTTTGAATATTGCATTACCGTAAACGGACGACGGCTAAGAGTTGCAGAATTTATAAACTCGATGGAAAAATGTAGAACTGGAGTGGGCAAAAAGCTTGGCCATGTAAGGATGACAAGAGAGTCTTTTACCAGTAATATGAACATGTGTAGCATCAGGAGGAATCAACAGAACAGCGCCCATGAAAATAACGGTAAAACAGACAAAGGTCGCAGTGGCGGCGTGAGCACTATGAGGCAGGGTGGATAGCGATAGCGATGATAAGTAAAAACACCTAGATATTCTAGGTGCAGCATAGGCCTTCAGACAACGCCCAAGACCACATTGCCAGTAGCGAAAAATAATTTAAAACTTCATGCAAATTTGTAGTTTGAAATGGACTTGAGATTCAATCGTTCATGGCAAATTTAATAAGAAATCATCGTCAGAAAGTAATGTTCGAGGAGGTTGTGGAATATTCTAGAAGAAATTACAGGGGTTAAAAGTTTTTCCCCCACCACCCTCTGAAATACATACGAGGTCTGACAATAAAGTTCGCGAACTCATCGCGGTAAAAGTGCTACATACCTCATTGCTGAATACCACTGTGGTTGCCTTCAAAGTACTCCCCTTGAGAAGCTATACACCGCCTAGTCCATCCTTCAAAACAATTTTGGAACTGGTGTTGTGGAATTGCCGTCGTATTACTCCTGATGTCATCAAAATGCCTTCCATTCAATATTTCCTTTATCTTCGGGCACAGAAAGAAGTCATTGGGGGCTAGATCCGGTCAATAGGCAGGGTGATCCAACACAGTTCTTTGTTTACGAGTTAAAAACTCCCTCAACAGAAGTTGCTATTGCACTATGTGCAAATGTGTAGTTTTGATATGTCCCTCTGAAGTCACGTCATGTAATTTCATTGCACGAATAATTAATTCAAGAATTAATTAATGAATTACATATTATTTCTTAAGGATATTTAACAAAGACAATTACATCAATAATTATCTACCGGTATGTTAAACGCAGCCGTCCTGTGATATTGCTGAAAATGTCGGAGCACTGAGCATTGAGTTGGGTGACGAGGTCGCAAGCGGTCACCAATGAAGCTGCATCGTTTCCAGATTCCTCCCAAATGAGAGGCAATCGTCCAGGCAGCGTCTCAAACGTCGAGAATATGTATTATTGCCCTCCCTCACCTGTCATCGAGCCACAGTCATCATCATCAATGTGGTAGCATACAGCAAGACTACAACCAAAGGTCAAGTCAAGTTACTATCGTCGAGATAGTGTCCAAGTTATTCGTGTGATCGGTCAGATATTCCTTGCTAATCGTCGAGTCAGAAGTCGAGATCGTACTCAAGTTAGTGGTCGAGTCAGTCAGCCATTCCCTGGTAGTAGTCGAGTATTCATCGAGCCGTTGTCAAAATAGTAACCAAAGTTAGTCGGTACGTTAGGCAGCTGTTTGTTCCCTTTTATTCGTCGAGATAGTCGTCCAGACAGTATCCCTAAGTTAGTCGTCGAGAGAGTACCTCTTTTTGCCCGAAGCCAGTCAGAATTAGTAACAATCGTGAAGATAGGGGAGCTGTCATGGAAGTAGTGCAGCGAGAAGGATCAACGTGGAGAGTAGCATTGTTCTTGCCAATTACTTATCGAGTTAATAGTGCCAGATAATCGTCGTCACACTTGCTTTTGTGCTGGTAGTCATGCCGTAAATTGACGTAAGTCGAAAGCAGAATCGTGAAGAAAGAATAACCACCTTGGGCTCGACATGGATCTAGTGGAGGTTGATCAGTGCATTAGCAAACAACGGGCTAGTTACGCATCAGGTCAATGAAGAGAGTCGTTGAATGGTACTGGGTTGAAGTTATCAATACAGTTTATCAGTGTTGCCAAATACATAGAACGTCAGTTAAGAGTAATTGATGCTGTTCTTGTCATCGAGTAAAGAAGGAAGCAGACATAGGTTGCGTATGGGCGTTCGGAAGCAGAATAACATCGATTGAAACAGTATAGAAATGCAGATATTGCGTAGTTGGTAGAGTAGAGTGGGTAGCTAATAGCCCACACATTTCATCATCAACATACAAGCAGTAGATAATGCCAGCAGTTAGTTAATAGAGTAGGGTCGGTAGCCAATACATCACAGATTTCATCATCAACGTATAAGCATTTGGGAAGGCCTGAAGTTAGTCAGGAGAGTTGTTTGGGTAACCAATAAGCCAATATGACGCTATCATCGATTTAACAAGGGTTACCTCTAGAACTTGGTTGTAAATTGTCAAGTTTATAGCAGCGCAGGGAGGCTGAGTGGCCATCTTTCCGAATGAAGACGTCCTTATGAAGAGAGACCTGGCTTGCAAGTGCAGGCGAAGCAGAGTAAGAACAAAACCTTGACTCGCAAATGTCAAATGAAGGGCAAGCCTTTGCCATAGGGACACCGATCATTGAAGCAGCTCAGCACCCAAAAAGCAAGGAGCTACTACAGGGAAATCTCATGGCTGTTTGGGATGTTCCAAGAATGCGGGGCAGGTGGATATTCCATCAGATACCAAGAATGCAGTGCAATGCAATTTTTCATACACATTTTTATTCCAAGTTCGAGTTACCAGTGTAGTGCCATAAGTTATATTCCTTGACAAGAGCCAGTTAACAATTTAAGTACTCGTTTTGGATTCAGTAACAATCAATGGAACATACATTTCAAACAGACATTTCAATACAGTCTTTTGGATGTATATATTACTGCTCAGAAATGTTATTACTATTTAGTTACTTTAACTGAAATTTCACATACATTTCAAATTAATTCACATTAAGTTTTGCCTGGGTGTTCACTATCCGACGATGTGAGAGAGGCTGTATAGAACTGGCCAGGGATGGGTCAAACGAAACGCTCACTTTTGTATTGAGTCGAGAAGACTGAAGTGGGTTTTAGGCGCCTCACTCCATAAGTGTGAACGGTATTCTAGACCAGGAAGAGCTTGTAAAGAATTAAAAGACATTCAAAAGTAAGATATGTCCTGGAAAGTAAAAGGAAACCCAAATAGTTGGAAGCAGTTTGTTCCTAGCACAGTGCAAACCACAAACGTTAGTGGACCCTCGATCAACGTTCAAAGTGAAATTTAATCTGATATTCTGCAATCTGTCGCCAGCAAGTTTGGGCCGAAAGAACAATAAATCCGTGTAGATCGAAGGAAAGCACGTTGAGCATATTGTTACATAAAAACTTGAGACGTCGGTTTGATCCTGTTTAAATCAGGAGTGTACCCTTCTTTGTCTGAAGCAATGAATCTTTAAACTTGTTCCAATGGTTTTAGTCAATCCTCTAAAAATTCAGCAGTAGTTAACAGCAATGTAGTATTATGAAAACACATAAGTTTGAGGGGGTTTTCTGGAGTATTAACTACTTATGCTAGTTATTATTGTAAACTATAACAGCATACAGTGTTTCGCGATATAAGATACAAGTTTGGGATAATTCTTTGATTTGCTCCTGTGACTAATTACGATACTAATTCGGTCTGAAACCGGTCCATTGAGTTTGGCTCAGAAACGACATTAGATTTTTAAATTTCAATATGAACACATAACCATATAAAAGCAGTTTGTAATAATTTCGAAAATTACACTTTCTTGGATTCTGTTACCGCACATGAATAGGTTAAGAATCATTAGGCTCTAATAGGATAGAATGGCGCAAAATTATAAACGGTACATTTTCATATTTCTTTTTGTATCGGTTCGATGCCAAATCGAACTGGCATCACATGCATCATGGTGAGTCAAAACATGCCAAGCAAGCTTAACCAACTAAACACTTTCAACCACCTTAGCCCGGAAAAGTTCTACAAAGGAATGGCACATCTATAGTGCTCCCGCGATTACCGTGGCGGTGTTGTTGTGAATCGGTACTTGTTACGCGGAGGCACAGGCTTGCATTGTATGAAATGTTTCCCAATCCTTTAAATTTAAAGAAAAATATATGCGTAAAACATTCTTACCTTGTCTTTGCAAAGGCAGAGCCCTCACATGCGTCGTAACACCTTAAAAGACAGAGAAGGATAGAGTCAGCTACAAAACTAACATGCATAACCAAATGACTCACAAAAGTATAAGCCCTACCATTACATGTATTCCAAACTTTTAATTAGTGGTGGGTCGAAGGTTCGTCTGTCGAACCGAACCGAAACGAACCCTAAGGGTTCGGTTCGGGTTCGAAATCGAACTTTTNGGTAAGTTTGGTTCGGGTTCGCGAACTTTTGTGAACCCGGGTTCAAATTTTAAAATTTTACAAAGGAACTTTTTGTTAGTGGTGGGTCGAAGGTTCGTCTGTCGAACCGAACCGAACCGAACCCGAACCGAACCCGAACCGAACCCTAAGGGCTCGGTTCGGGTTCGAAAATCGCACTTTTTGGTAAGTTCGGTTCGGGTTCGGTTCGGATGCAAAAACCAGGGTTCGACCCACCCCTACTTTTAATACATTGCGGTCTTTCAAAATAATGTTTGGCCATAACGGACGTGTACAACACAGTCCACATATCCCTTCTCATAATAATAAATACTTTAAATGTTTTAGAATGTGAGAACCATAATATGTTTTCCATTGCTGAAATGAACCTTTTAAAGTAGATCTTGTACACATAGTATTTAGAACTTAACTTACAAATACTTAATGATAATTATCGTTATGATTTTTACTAAATGTACATCTAAATATCTCCAGGAGTGTCCCTGTCCTTTAAATACCAATATTGCATAACATTAAAGATCATGAGAAATAACCTTTTTTTTATACGAAATATATATTACTGTCTAGTGAAAAATGTCGAATAATCAATTATTACTGAAAATATGCTGGACTTGAACAAAACCGTGTATCTATAAATGAGAAATGAACCCAGAATATGTGGATCTAGATATTGGTACGACCAGTGCCTTTTTTGTAGGAAAAAAGGTACCGGTACTCAAAGCTTTGTAAATGTTAAACTAACTCAGAACAGCGTTAAACCTCTTTCACGAGATTAAATGGAGAGAGTACAGTACCAGCATCNATTCTGTCATATCCAAACGAAGCGTAGCGTGCAATTTCGTTTCGCTTAAAACGCCAATTTTCGTTCACTTACCAAGCTACGAAAAATTAAATTCGCTGTTACGTCTTTCAGGCTTCGCCTGAAAGACGTAGCGAATTTAATTTTTCGTAGCTTGGTAAGTGAACGAAAATTGGCGTTTTAAGCGAAACGAAATTTCACGCTACGCTTCGTTTGGATGTGACAGAATCGATGCTGGTACTGTAAGTGACTAGCTGTGGTTGTAGAAAAAAGAAAGAAAGAAAGAAGCATTACATTCAGAATTTAATACTGTTCAGCTAGAAAAGGTGCCGGTACTGCGTACCGGTGCGTACCGTCACAAAAAAAGCACTGGGTACGACACATATTAAACCAAACAGACCGTCTAAAAATAAAAACGGGAATGAAATGATACACTATTATTATGATTTGAATTTTAGAAACCAGTACTTAGTTTCTCATTGCACATTTTTTGAAGCTCTATTTTTTCTGACACTGTGTCTTCTACGAATAAATAACTTTTATAATCTCTTATTATTGAAATGAAACTAATAGCATAGTTGGTAAAAATAAGATTTGAAGCATTCTGGTTCACAGAAATAGACTATTTAATTATCTTATGATTGAGTTAGTTATTATAAACCTTGACATATTTCAATAATGTATGAAGAAGTGATGGTTCATCTGTACTGCCCTTTACTGTTGTCCAGAACCTGTGTGTTTGTTCTGCTTTTGCCCGAAGAAAGGTTGTGAGAGGGGTCATGCGGTTGACAGATTATAGCTCCCAGACCTCTGTAACTCTCATCTGTTCCTTCTCCCCACATGGGGTCAAATTCTCTGTTGCAGGCTCCATCAGAATGAAAGCAAAATCTGGTCGTGAACGTTGAAAGAAAGCATTTGCGAAAGGAAAGATCTGGTGGCGTCACAGTGAATTTTGGGCCCTAAAGTGGAAGTAATTCCCATTCAGCTAATTTTTGGCACAGATGTTTTAATAACCATTGTAAACACACACGTAAAAGTCTACACTCGTCGCACGCGTGCTTTGGCAACCGTCTTAAAAGTGGAAGCCATCTGTGTCTGGTTTTCCCTCTTTTACGCGAGAACTGTACCTCCACCGATCAAAATGCATGTTACCAAAATTGCAGACCACAAAACTGTACACAATTTTAGCATTGATTTTAGTGTTTTGTATGTTTGGAGTAGGAGCAATGGTTTGGCTGTTATTTTTACTTTTGGGTATTCAGCGTTGTTCTTGGTATGTCGTTTTGAAGATATCATGAATTAAAAACTATTGTGTAATTTTAATTATTAAAATACAGTATGTTTGTATTCAGCCTGTTAAAGAATATTGTATGGGATATACATCTATACTCTTTTAAAGTGTATCATCTACATACTTATTTTTTGTGCTGTTGTAAATGGTTTTCAAATTAATATCATCCTTCACCAAGTTTTTATCGTAGAACTATTTACGAAAGGTAACTTTTAGTCACCCATTCCAAATACCGAGATAATGAACTGACTTTACAATTCACATATGTGAGCCTATTGAGTACCAGTATTACTACAGTAATATATTGGTACTACTGTTATGTTCATACGATAAATTTGGGATAATAATTTATAATAGGACTTTGGGCAGGTCAAATGTTTGTAGTTTGATAGCAGCGAGATCTACCAAAGCGACCTTTAGTATTTTTCCAAGACTGATCAAAGCTAGTGAGTGGATTGGATTTATATGAGTTTGTGATCATGATTTAATGTGGTTTAATTCACAGATAAATGTATATGATAACTCTTTATACTCAGAGTTAACAATCAGATCCTGGACTTGAGGCCTGGACCTTTCGATCGGAAGGTGAGCATACTAACGATTAAGCCAAACCGTCAGGCTCAATTCGTTCCAAATTTGTCGCGGATCTTACAGATAAACCCAAAGAAAGAAAGGTGTGTTCGGTTAAAAAAACAACGAAAGAAATGATGAAACTTGGCAATCATCCAAAAATAAGAATTATATGTGAACTAGTACTATAAAAAAATGTATAGCTGAAAACTTAATTATATAAAATGAAAATAAGATATTACGTACAGCCAAATTTGACAACAATGCGAAAAAAATATGTACCGGTAAAGTATGTCGTCAAGTTCGTCGGCGTTTTAATGGGGTCGATCGAAATGAATTCCCAAGAACCAGGACTATATGCACTTATAAGAGAAATGTAGTTCTTGTCAAAATATAAAAGTAACTGATAATTGACTATAAATGTTATTTATTTCCTCAGATAAAAGTACGCTAGAATTAAATAATTTGCAAAAAGAAAAATCAAGCTAACTAATACAAAGTAGTGAAAGATGCTGTATTGTTTGGAGTTCATTTCAGCCGTAGGCGTGACAATATGGCAGACGAATCCATTTTAAAATCCTATTTGGTGTTCCAAAATTATACGGTTAGTGGGAGTAGCAGTTAATTCTCACGATCTGTAAAACATATCAGAAGTTCCTTAACGGTTCCACATAGCAAATTTATACTAGAATATTTCCCACACTAATCATTTCATCAGTGAACTTCGGTCTTAACTATTAAAACAGTCTTTTTAAAAAGTTACAGTACTGCAGTGAAGTTGTTCATGTGTGAGTCTTCAATTAAATTCAAATTTTTAAAAAGTTGTAAGTTTTGACTACACATTGTTAATGAATAAGCAGTAAATGCCAACTATTAAATGCAAAGTTGGTTAATAAAAAGGCGTACAATGATTGTTTGTTTCTTTAATGAAAAAAAAAGGAAAATACTCTAACAGCGTAGAAGCCAATCTATTAATCAATCTGTCAGACTTTCGGTTGCTGCTCATGCTTTGCGAAAATGACAAACAAAAGGCAATTTTCAAGGTAAGTTCTGTGTATTCANTGATAACGTAAGCACGGCAATAATTTTTGACGTGTGCTAGTTAATAGTCTATTGTTCAATTCTGAAGAGCTAAGGCTACACCCACTTACTGAAAATGTAATCACTTCAATCAAATATGTTTGTCGATCACGCAACTGGTATTGATAGTAAGTACAGTTTTTAGCCACACGCGCCGACGTGTTTTGACCAAATCCTTAATTACCGAGACGTTTACTACGCACAGCGGATCATTAAATGATGATGTGCTGTTTAACGTCCACTCAAAGCATTAAGGTTATATCGAGACGGTCAACCACTCACTTCTGCTCAATTGCATGATTATGAAATGATGATGAACACTTTTTTTATTCAGACGGTGAAACACCCATGCCTTGACCTGGATTCGAACCCGGGACCATGAGCGTGCAATGCTAGTGACTAGGCTGCCGTGGCCGGCTGTCATTAAAAGTATTGAAACAGTTGTCATCTGGAATATAGCCTGCATGGACAATAAAACTAGATCCCATACACCAGTTAAAAACGTTGACCTAGGGCAGTCATTTTGCTACTTAGCATCACATTCATTTTGAGGAATACATAAATACCGGTCGAGGGAGCAAATCAGCGATCCCCCTGTTTGATTGTTTTTTGTTCGTTTGCTTATGATCGGTTATATACCTGCATTTTTCGGCTACTTGTTCAACTTAGCCAATATTTTAAAATGCTCACGTCAATATTTTTATGCCAAATGCAGGTTTATACAACATACTTGACAACTGTAGTTGTTTATTTTACTCAAATACCGAAACTGTAAAAATGTGTTTGAATTCTTGTAAGAAGGACAGNGAGTGTGTCAGCAATTGGAAAAGAGAGAGAGTGGAGGAAAATAAACAGTGCTGGACGGTAACAGCCGAGTCTTTACGTACACGAGCGGCAATTTATTAGTTCCTGAGGCAGTTTTGTTACAAGACAGGCTTCGGTATTGGATATTTGTTGTGTCAAACGTATATTTTGCCTTTGGGTTTTTAAGAAAATAGACGTGAAGTAATAGGTTCTATATCTCAGTAAAACAACTTTGAGATTATTGAGTTTGATTGGATAGATGAAACGTGAAACGAGAAAATTTTTACAGAAATTGTAATTTTTTTGTGAGGAAATTATACGTATTTGCGGAGAATTTGTTCGAGTAGGTCAAGAACAACAATTTGAAAGTTACGTTAGTTCTTCTTCAAAGAAAATGTTGTTCGTATAACCATTCTAAATCGATTTCAGTCACAACTTACAGAAGAGTTTTTTTTTACAGACTAAGTAAGAAGTTAGAAAGAGTTCAAAATATATCTCCAATACAGAGAGTAAGAAACTCATAAAAACATGCCTTCACTTTAACGACAAGTGTGAATGTTTTCAGAATACATGTAAAAGAACCGCAAAAATTGCATTAATTGCAGAAACTGGACATTCCCTTTGATTCCTCAGTCTACATAAAAGTAAAAAAAAAGCATCACTGTGACCGACAGGTTGGCCTAGTGGTTAGAGTGCTCGCCTCCTGATCGGGAGGTCCCGGGTTCAAATCCTGGGGCCGGCTCCTATCATTGGGTAAAAAGGGTTATCCCACGAGTCTGCCTGTGAAGCACTCCACGCTAAGGTATGATCGTAGGCGTGTTCCGGGAGGCACGTTAAAGGCGGGTTCCATCGATAATATAAGTGTTCGATGTAAAAGATCCCACCTCCGGCTATGTGTCGGCTGAGTGGCAAAATTCAAAATTCAGTTATCCTGAAGCGTCATTACGACGCGGATGGGGTCTCCATTAGACCTNAGATGTCATAACAGTGGGACCATAATCCAATAGCAATAGCATCACTGTGCACCTACACAACGGTGAGCGTGAGAATGACGAAATCACTGTTTGTTAAGCAAGAACACAAAAAAA
Organism: Machilis hrabei; assembly: GCA_003456935.1. Taxonomy (NCBI): domain Eukaryota; kingdom Metazoa; phylum Arthropoda; class Insecta; order Archaeognatha; family Machilidae; genus Machilis; species Machilis hrabei. Next base: position 22,984 of record KZ869182.1, on the reverse strand, counting down.
GGGTATTTTGCCCTTAATGACCACTCCATAGAGCACCAGCTAGCCAATATATGGTTGTTTTCATATTATATACAGTGTATTTCTAAATGCCGCTGCAAGTTTGTTTTAATTTGTATAACTAAATATGTTACTGAAAGGCAGCCTCCAAAATTGTGAAACCGGCCATTACATTTAAGTTAACCTTTCCTTTTTATTTTCCGCTTTTGGCAGGGTGGAAAAAATACTCTATAAAAGGACGATGATGATGATATGGTGTTTTACGTCCCGTCGACATACAATAGGTCATTAGGGACGATGAAACAAAGTTTATTGTGATTAATGAAGGTGCACTNAATTCTATGAACAACACACACACATATAAAACAGCACAAACATCCATGCCTTTTGCGGGATTCGAACCCANNACCTCTCGTTCCAGGGCGCGCTGTGCTAATCACTATCCCAAGTAGGTCGGCTAAAAGGACGAGTTTCTATATACTGTACATAACATATTTTTGTTAATAGCCACAGTATTACAGGAAATTCTATTGTGTTAGGAGGGAAATTTCAACCTGAAGCTGTAACAACACTGATGTGTGGAGTGATGACCAACAGACCAGCAAAACAACAATGTTAGATACTGTTTCTTTAAAGCAGATGTTCAAAATGTCGATCGCCTTGATCACGACAAAGTGTACAGCGACGCATCATGGACTGTCACACACGCTGTAGTACACGAGGAGAGCACACAGACGTTGCAGCTCCAATGTGGACGAGACTTGGTGTTGACAAATGTTANAGAATATGTGTTATTAAGGCAATACGACACCATAGTCATAAACGGTGGAGAAAATCTAGGATTAACTTACATGCGCTATGGGTCCATTGCCGAGCAAATATCGGTGATGGGAGAGGTTTGTGGTAGANGGTTCGTCTTGTAACCAAGTGGNTCTGTGTTCGATACCGGCAGTAGGCCATATTTTTTCCTAATGTGTACAGACGTTATTTTGGTTCCTTGTTATCACTTCTATGACCATAACAATGTGACGAACAAATACGTGTAACAGAAGTTCGAAAACGTGACAGTTGTTAAACTAAAAAGAGACATTACAATGTTGTACTATTTCAAATACAGTTTGTTTGTTATTTGATGAATACAAATTACAACCAGTAGCTTAAGTCAATATGGTATTATTTTATAGTGTTTCTAAAAAAATGTTTTCAATTTTACTATGTAAATGAATATTGTATCAAATGTAAAAAAAAAACATGTATTCATTGTCTGTAATGTTAAAATAAAGCAAGAAAAAAGTCCGTTGTCATTACTTTTTACTTAGTTACAACGATTGATAAATTCCCGCGTATATGATACACCACACCAAATGCAGCTAAGCCTTATTTCTTTTATATATAGGGTGGAAGCGAACTCTACCNACAAACTTTAAGGGTGTGTCGTTAGTGCCAATACAAGACGATATTCAAGAGTGACTTTTTTTTTAATTCGCCCCATTTTTTAGATACATTATTTTTTAGAAATTGATAGAAATATGGCAACACTGTAAATACTACAGTTTCATTACTTTTTTTTAAATTATTTGTTGTTGACATAGAGTGGCGCAGAGGTAACGCTATTGCCATTTTCTGCAATCTCATGTGCAANAGGTCGCGGGTTCAAATCTCCAATACACCAAGTTTTTTAAACCCTTAGAAAATGATGCTTCAAAATACTTAAAAGATTAGAGCACTAGTAGATTAAAGATATAATTTTAATTTCAATTTAAAATCCAAATAAGAAATAAATTAGGCCAACTCAATTTTACGTTTAGAAATAAAAAAGTAGTAATCTGTATGTTTAAGGCTAAAAAATTTATAAAAAATAAAAAAAACAATGTTTTATCTTGTGCACTGGAATGTAAAAAATAAATAAATAAAAAAGGGGCCCAGGCCTTATTNAAAAAAAACAATGTTTTATCTTGTGCACTGGAATGTAAAAAATAAATAAATAAAAAAGGGGCCCAGGCCTTATTCATTCTCTGTATATTTCTGTTACCATAAAATAAACGTGTCTCACGCAAAGCCTTTTTATTACCTGTTTTTTCGTATTTAACTTCGACTGAGCGGAGTTTGTTTGTCTACAATCTGTGATNCCTTTGTAAACTCAACAACCTTTGATTATGTTTACTGGCCACTTGTTTCGTTTTTCAAACACAACGATCTTTGTGTGTGTTTACCCAGCGCTCACGTTACACGCTGTGCGGTATGTGTTTACATTGCACAGTTCGTAATCTCGCCACGAGTCTTGAACTGTCAATGACAGTAGCCACACAGTGTTCAGTCTTGTGTCTGATTTGGTTTCGTGAAGGGCTTTAATAGCTAGTAGTGAGATGAATCATTTTACTGACGCAGAGTTGTCGGATATGCACCTCACGTATGGTGCAGTGACGTGCAATGCAAGAACTGCTCAACGACGCTATGCAGAGCTGTTTCCGCAGCGACGACAACCTCATCACACAACATTTACGTCTGTGCACAAGCACCTGTGACAAACCGGGTCATTCCGTATTAGTATGCATGATACTGGCCGTGAGAGGTATGTGCTAACTCCCGATCTTGGAGATGAGGTTTTAAACGCAGGGTGGGACAACCCTACAACCAGCAGTCGCCGTATTGCTCGAAATGTGAACGTAAGCCATACAACTGTTCTGAACATTTTGAGTGAGCAACAATTGCACCCGTATCATCCACAGAAGGTTCAAGCAATGCAGCCGGAGGGACTATCCACGTCGATTGGAATTTTCAAATTGGTTCTTAGAGCGATGTGCAGAAAACCAATATTTTCCTTCTTCAGTGTTGTACACAGACGAGGCCATGTTTACGAGAGATGGCATGTTCAATAGTAGGAATAGCCATATTTGGGATGACGAAAACCCACATGGTCTGGTGCGTCGAGCCTTCCAACAAAAATTCTCTGTCAATGTATGGATTGGTATTGTAGACGATTTTGTGATTGGGCCTTATGTACTTCCCGAAAGACTGAACGGAGTTGTCTACAAAACGTTNATAGAACATGTCCTCCCAGAGTCACTGGAAGATGTGCCACTCGTAATTCGGAGGCGCATGTGGTTCCAACATGACGAGGCACCGCCACACTTTTCAGTCAATGTTTGGGAACATATTGATGCACACTTTGGTAACAGATGGCTTGGTCGGGGTGGTCCTATTACAAGGCCAGCTCGATCACCAGATATGACGCCGATATACTTCTTCTTCTGGGGTCATGTGAAGAGCTTAGTTTATGAGACTCCAGTTGACACTCCCATGGACCTGGTTGGTAGGTTCGTCGCAGCCGCTGAAGACGTACGCCAAAGTCCTGGATTGCTACAGCGTGTGTGACAGTCCATGATGCGTCGCTGTACACTTTGTCGTGATCAAGGCGATCGACATTTTGAACAGCTGCTTTAAAGAAACAGTATTTATCACACAAGCACAAGGTTTGTTGTATTATTGATATTACAGTGTGTCAGAAGGCTATGTGTAGTTGATTAATATGCCTTTGTAATGTATCATGGTCCAAGGGAGATAATAATCCAACACATCAATTTCGTTTGTAAGTAGAGTTTCAGCACTACAGGTTGTCTGGAACCTAGTGAACAAAGGTATCACAGAATTGTAAACAAACAAACTCCGCTCAGTCGAAGTTAAATACGTAGAAGCTGGTAATAAAAAGGTTTTGCGCGAGACATGCTTATTTTATGGTAACAGAAATGTACTGAGATTGAATAAGGCGTGAGCACCTTTTTTATTTATTTACTTTTTACATGTCAGTGCACAATATACAAGCTTTTTTTCTATTTTTTATAATTTTGTTAGCCTTAAACATACAGATTACTTCTTTATTAAACGAAGAATTGAGTTGACCTAACTTATTTCTTATTTGGATGTTATATTGAAATTGAATCTTTAATCTGATAGTGCCCTACTTTTTTTTAGTATTTTGAAGCATCATTTTCTAAGTAATTGTTAATGGAAGATTTGAACCCGGGACCTCTTGCACATGACATTGCAAAAGCGTTACCTCTGAGCCACTCGAGATCAACAACAAAGCTTTTCAAAAAAGTAATGCAACTAATATTTACAGTGTTGCCAGAGTTCTATCAATTTATAAAAAAATAATGTATCTAAAAAATGGGTCAAATTAAAAAAAAGTCACTCTTGAATATCGTCTTGTATTGGCACTATCTACACACCCTTAACGTTTGTCGGTAGAGTTCGCTACCATCCTGTACAGTCGTAATCCACATTTAACATGGGAATGATAAGACAAGTGAATTTAGCAGGTCTCTTAAATGTAAACGTATTAATTAAGGCTACGTGATAATCTATGATGAAGAAAATCCCATAAGTGGTCTTGAAGTGACTAGAAGACAGAAACAATCTCAATTGATTTTGTAGACATGTCTTTGAAACTTTTCTTTCGGGTTGTGTTTCTCGCACTAACGAAGTTTGTTCTAGATCCATTTTTTATTATTATAGCCAGTTAAATGGTTAACATGATCGAAGCCTATGTTTTGGACTCGTCTAGTGCAAGCTATCATTCACACCACGTTTGATGACAATCTGTCAGGTGATATTGCAAAATCAACCAAAATTTGCCACTTTCACAAAGTAGCCAAAAAATTAGGCCACTTATCGAAAAGGTGTATTTGCGCTGTTGCGGATATCTTATAAAAATAGTCACGCTCAAGTAGTTTGGTCACAAACAATCTAATAGTTTAGCCTCCGGTATACGGTTCCAGACAGACAGATGGACGAAAATTATTTTCACATAAGACTTCTTCTTGTTTGCGAAGAAAGAAAGATATCGTAGTGCTGAGCATTGGTCACCGTATCAAAGAACGTACTACTGCAGTAGGCGTGGGTTTTTTGTTGAAATATTTTACACAATCATTTACAAACGTAATGAAATACTAATGAAATTAAGAAGTGTAAATGTGAGACAAAAGTTAATTTAGGTTAACCAATACGTACGTAGTTATGTGTATTTTTCGAACAGTGTTTATTTACGAGAGCACAATTTGTTGTGCTGCGCTCTCAACAGAGAAACGCAAAGCGAAGGTCTTCATGACGAGGAGTGAATATTCAATTAATAACACTGGTATGCAAAATAAAAATTTTTGGCGGCGCTTTTCACTTTTTTGGGTGATTTTATATCATCACGGCATACTGAATTCAAATATAATTGTAGTTTATTTCTAGCACGTCGGGTTTTCTCGGAATATCGAAAATTAACTCCTC
>KZ869179.1:0-13052 GCA_003456935.1 Machilis hrabei | reverse complement strand
CAAAATTCAGTTATCCTGAAGCGTCATTAAGACGCAGATGGGGTCTCCATTAGACCTGAGATGTCATAACAGTGGGACCATAATCCAATAGCAATAGCAATCTTTTTCTTTAAACCAGTCATTAATCTTTGCCAAACTAAATGTTGACATTTCTTAAATATTTTGTCTAAATCTAAAGTAGGAATTCACGTTTCTATATTTAACATCATGACAAGGTTTCTCTTATCGTACTCCGAAAAGGTTGAAAATCAATATTTCATCTAGATTCTAGAATGTCCTCTAGACCTCATCAGGAACAAGATTGTGATGAAGTCGAGAGGACATTCTAGGTGACATATTGATGTTTAACCTTTTTGGAATACAGTANGAGAAACCTTATCATAATTTTAAATATAGAAACATAGATTTTGACATCAATTACTGTTACCTAGGAAGCTGGCAATATGAATGAACTTGGTCTCTGCCTTGGGGAATTGGAACACCTATAACCGGCTGTGTTAAGATTTTTCCACTAAAATCTGAATATCTTCATTTCAGTTAGTGATGTTTGTTTCCTCACAGACAGAAGCAGTAGCTATATAACCTGGTGATGTCGCTGGATACCCCTTACGGACAATCAACTTTTTATTATCGGTGATGGAGACATTACGAGATATATAACATTCGTAGGTGAAATATCCAATTCTAGGTAGGGACTGAGCCTATTGTAGTTGTATTGTCTTTATCCTCCTACTGGTGTACAGCCCAATACATTGATCACTAAACCAAGCCAGATGAGTAAATGGTACAAACTTTAATGCCTTTGGGTATTCTGCTTAGAGGATGGCTGCAGCTAAGAGATCAAATTATAATAAAAAAGTTTTAAATATAAACACTTTTATTTGCACTGAGAAATATACAATAAATTTTGTGTGTCTTGACCATTACAGTTGATCTNCACAATAAAAGTGGGCGACTGATTTTATTTTATGGTAGAATGGGTTCGGAAAACTGTCTCTAAGATACGAGCGTAGTAAGCAATAAAATAGCAGCTACCCACTTTTATCGTGCAGATTAACTGTGATGGTCAACGCGGATGGGGTCTCCATTAGACCTGAGATGTCATAACAGTGGGACCATAATCCAATAGCTAGCAAGCAAGCTCTCAACTGTTTTTATTTTACACAACACGTAATAGTTGAAACTAAACGACAGTAAACAGTTCTAGTGATGCTCTTACTGCTTCTGACACTGATACCGACGAGAAAAAAATGTTCTCGTTTGATGTCAGCTTTAAAGTTACATTGAAAATAAAGATTTAAANTTTTTTTAAATTTAGCTTGTAATCAGGCAAGTTGTGTAAACATTCCTTTTGTATGCTTGTGAAGGTGTCTTCAAAAGAATTACTTAAAGTTAAAGCATAACTGTTTATTTTAGCAAACTTGAGATATGAGTAGTGCTGACTCTTAATTTTACAGTAGATAAATCTGTAGGCAAAGGAGGTGGGCATTAATAGAATACTTGACTGTTTTGTTACAACTGTAATATAAAACAAATCCTTAGCTAATATTTAATTATCTTCTTCACAGATGATCTAATACATGTATTGAAGCTGGGAGCAAAATACCATATTGTGGCATGGCCCCTTCCTATAACATTCAGCAACACGGCCGGTACTCCGATTGTTACGTTACTGCCACGACCACCTGCCATTGCTGGCATGCCAAGCCCAGTCGTGGTTCTTTACGCCTGCGATGTTCAGTTGCTGGAAAATATCCAAACGCCACTTTCTCTCAGGCCAGGAATTAAGAAGTTTTTTCCGAACTCGCCATGGGCTGACGTGACACTTATGGCTGCTTGTTTAGGTGGTGAATTGGTCCCACCTGGAATTCTGCTCGACTTACGCCTGGGAATGTTTCTCAATTTAGCAGCTCAGGTAAGGTTTCAATTGTTCACAATGGGGACTGTAACTCAGCCTAGATTGCTTTAACAAAATGGTATCTGGTAAGATTAAACTGTGTTTACTTATTAGCTATAGCAGATTCCGTACAATACGCTGGTTCTTCCAGTTATGTTTTCAAGAACTACAATTTACAACTAAAGTATTCTGATTCTATAAAACAGTTGAAAGTTACAACAGTTGATAAAATTATGCTCTTTTTCATCAGAAGTTGTGTATCTGTGTTTCAGTTCCTCGTCATTTTCAAAACCCTGAGATACAAGCCACTGCTTTAGGTGTAAAAAACAAGTGGTAATCGCTTCGTGCAAAGTCGGGACTGTAGGGTCTTCAATCAGCTGTATAGTTCGAGCTGCAGTGTGAGGTCTGGTGTTGTCGTGCAAAACCAAACTCCCAGGGGACAGCATTCCACATCTGTTTCTTCAGGGTTTGACAATATGTATCAGCATTAATTGTGGTTCTATGTTCAAGAAAATCAACATGCAAGCCTCCATTTTTCCCCCAAAACAGTAGCCATTCTTTTTCTAACAGAAGGTGCTTGCTTAAACTTTTGTGATTTCAAGGACGATGAATGGCGCCATTGCATCGATGTTGCTTTGATTCAAGGTTTGCTTAGCTAATCCACTTTTCATCTCCAGTAACAATGTGATAAAAAAATCTTCATTTTCAAAACGCTGCAGAAAGTTTTGAGCTGATGTCATGCCTTGCTGTTTGTGTGCACTGGTCAGCATTTNCAGCACCATGTGATGCAGTTTTCCATAACCTAGTTTTCCTGTTTAAATTTCATGAGTAACTGAGTGTGTAACTTTAGGAAATTCAATAGTTCTAAATTGTGAAACGACGATTTCCAAATAATTTTCATGATCACTTTTTACACCAGATTGTCTGTCACTACACTTGGCTGGCCACTGTACTCTTCATCATGGACATTGGTTTGCCCTTCTTTAAACAAATGACATCACTGTCAATCGTAAACCTTGCAAAGTTGTCTGTGAATCTCTGCAGCACTATTATTTTTCGTTCAAAAAAATTATCACAATATGAACCTGTCAGCTGGTGGAATTATTTACTGTAGTACTCATCATAAATCACTTGCAGACGACACCAAACAACAACACAACTGTAACAAAATGGCAAAAAACTGNCTAATGAGTCACTTAAACCTACTGCGCCTGCATGACCCTGAACCCATATGTTAATGAGCTGTAATTATAAACGGGACCTTACTTTCAGGACGTACCTCATATTTACTACGTGTAGGATTATTTTGCTTGTTGCTCGACTTTAAAAGTACTTTCTGTATCTCTAGGAACAAAGTAGAAAATTAAAGCATTATACTAATCTGTCTTAAAAATGTGTCTTACTAGAAGTGTCCTTCTAATTTCAGGGCCCTTGTCACTATCCACTTATTGCTTTTGGATTCNGTGACTTCCCTGAAGCATCCAAACTCTTGGAATATGGAGCGTCTCTCTTAAATAATCACGTGAGACACAGTGCTGCTGGTATTCCATTAGTTGGATCTACTTTGGGAGATGGCTCCTGGTTAGAGGCTGGTTCTTTGCTACTGGCAGATGGTGGAGTATGTTGGATGGGTGGCTGGAAAGCTTTAAAGAAGGATGCTCAAAATACCATCCTGAAAGGTACGTACACAGTTGTATTTGCTTGGCATTTCTTTACCTTATTAGAACCAGTGTAATTTATCCAACACTTGGAACATCCATAAATAACAATCATGTGACCTCCCTAGTTGCTATAAGATTTATGGCCCGAGTCCTTTCAGCAATGAAACTAGAGGAGTTGACTGTTCTTCGCAAGGGATAAAATTCCGTTGCGTCTGCTTATTTATCGTTTTGTGTATTTCAGTCTTTCTCATCACTTCAGGAAACAATAATGTCCAAATGGACTCCACAATCCTCCCCTATGTCCGGGTGTTTTTGGTCGATATTATACTCTTTGATAGGTGTCTTTGAATTTGCATCAGTGAACAACTATTATATCCGGTGGTTATNCAATGAATTACTCTGGTCGGCAAAAGCAAGTACTTGGTTGCTATGGAAGTGTTTTGATAGAAAGTGCAAGTCAATGCTTCCTTATGGAGAAAAGAAATTGAACCAGCAATAAAAAAATAACGTACTGGTAGACCCAGTGCGATCGCGACTTCTGTGCATGCGTAGAAGCCACNATGAAGTCGTGATTTAAACTGTATTATCTCTAATAAGGTTTTAATAATCACCCAACTTAAACAAACTTACCTAAAATATAAGTATTTGCACTTACATTTTTTTTATTTCTGCTCAAAGTCGTCCATTATAACTAAATTCATTTTCACGGAGGCTCTGGATCTAACGAATCCTAAAAAAAATATGTCTATAATCTAAGTTGGACCAGTACAAAATGACTGGTGTATTTTTATTTTCGAAATCTGGCCAACAAATTCTGAGAAATAAGCTAACATACACCCATTGAGTTTTATACATACAACTTTACGAGTCGGGATAAGAAAAGTATTACTTTGATTTGACACAATGTCAGTCAGTAAATTTCACACAAAGTATCCCAGATTTAAGCCGATTTACTCTACGAGATGGGAGATTAGCACCTCCATTAGATTAGACGTCTTACAACTTAAATCTCTTTGTTTCAGTCATTATTTCCATTTCGAGTATTTGTAAAATATGTGGAATAGAGGTACTTAACTTGTTATTATTATTATTATTATTTTTTTACAGTTTGGATTTGCATATATTTTGGCCCCACTAAATCTCAGTTAATGCTTTGAATGTCTAGAAGTGGCATTTTTGTTTATATTATTATAATGCTTCAATTAAGCCTACATTATACGATATCAGTTTTCTTGAAACTATGAGTGTGAAAAACAGAAATCACGGTAATTTACTGTTTATTCTCTTAGAATTTCCACTGTTTTCTTATTATTATTGATTCAATGATCACTCACAGCACAAAAACAATTGAGACTCAAAGACAGTAAGCAGTTCCAATGATGCTCTTACTGCTTCTGACACTGATACCGACGAGAAAAAAATGTTCTCGTTTGATGTCAGCTTTAAAGTTACATTGAAAATAAAGATTTAAAAGAAATTTAATTATATTTTTCAACTATCAGAGAACTTTTAAAAGAAACGTGGTGAAGTCATGTACATTTCAACGAAAGCATTAGAGTTTGAATACTGAAAAAGTGTTTAGGACTCAAGTTTTAAAAACTTCCCATGTTTTAATGAACTGCCTCACTATGGTTGATAGATACATATAAGTTTCACTAGAAACAGGCAGTATCACATCAAAAAATTCACAAGATGAAATCATAACAGTGACTATATACACAAGTGCTCAGCTTTTATTATGTATTACTTTGCTCAGAAAGTAATACCCCCACATTTTTTTATCAGCCAATAAACATAGAAAAACAAAATTTTACATGCTGCAAATTTGAAGTTTCCAGCATTAGCGTGCNAAATTGCACAGCATTCTGATAGATAGCGCAGCTGTAGTAGACTATTAAAATGGAGTCTGTGAATGACTCGCGTTACAAACGAGCTGTAATTGAATTCTTGGTTGCAGAGAAAACATCTGTGTGCTGTGTATTGAAGATGTATAGTCAATAAGAGCACTGTTGGTNGCTGGGCTCAGAGAGTTAAAGCTTCAGGAAGTGGAGAGGAGCTGCATGATCGGCTGCGCTCAGGGCGTCCAGCAACAGCCAACAGATGATTCTTGTGGATGTCATGTCAAGAGACGAGACAATCAATTCAGATGCATACATCAAGACCGTGACAAAACTCGACCAGTGCTTCTGCCGAGTTTGGCCTNACAAGAATTGAGCAGAAATGTTGCTCCAGCATGTCAATGCACACCCTCGCACAAGTTTGAAAACCCGGGAAGCAATCGCTAAATTGGTTTGGACTGTGCTCCCAATCCTCCCTATAGTCCCAATCTGGCTCCCTCTGATTTTTNATCTAAAAGATGCANTGCGCAGGACAAGGTTTAAAGATGACGAGGCGTGATTCATGCAGCGGACATGGTGTCANGAACAGGACAAGAGCTGGTATAGGCAGGGTANGCAGGCGCTCGTGTAAGGCCGTACAAGTTTATGGGGATTATGTGGAAAAATAGTATGTGTAAAGGAAACATTTCTTTATAGTGTGATTAAATTTCATACATTTTGAATAAAGTTTCCAAGAAAAAAAATGTGGGGTATTACTTTCTGAGCAACCCACATACAATAACGTTTTTAACAAATTTCACAAGTTGTATTCCTTTGTTACGCAGCAATAGAAAAGGGAAAGATTTCTGTAACCGGAAAAGCTGAATATGATCTACGTGCAGCCATCTGGACTTCGTTTCATGTAGTTGGCAAAAAGGATGTTGCAACNACTAAGTCGCTCATAGAGTAAGTTTAAAATTAACATATCAAGACAGCTTTGTGTAGTGTAGGGAACCTGTTANGACTTTACAAGTAACATTTATGTATTTTGTATCAGAACTTCAATACTGTCGAAACTTTCTTGTGCTGGTTTCTGGGAAAGTTGCTTGTGACTGAATTTAAAGAGAAAGGATCGTAATGGTGAAACTCACAAAAAAAGGGTTTTCCGCAGTAACATGTAAGCTTCATTTGATAAAAAAAAAGTACTTGTGGGCTTGGCCTGTAGAAGGTCTCACACTTCAAAAACTNATATACTGTAAAAATAGTTCAAAAGCCCTGTCTTTCTTCTATCGATTTTTTAAGACGAATCAATGGTTCCACATATAGTAAAGTGAAAAATCATATTTGAAGTTGTCAAAACGTCATCTTGTCATTAGGGGTGGCTATATGACAGTGTGATTTTTGCTATGGATAACGCAGTAAATCTACCCACCAGCAGTTTACTTGTAATCAGGCCAGGATACACCTTACTATCAAATCTCACCACCATATATTTTCCTGGTTCTTAGTCAGCCATGTCATCCTTTTGCANGTGGGTGGCAACATGTGATTCTTCGTCTGAACGATCTGAATCGTGCTCGAAAAAGGTCCACGTCAGAAGTGTCATCGGTGTCTTGCACGGAAAATCCAGTGCTGCTTTCTTCTTTGTCTTTGGAATCTTCTCCTCTTTCTGCCTTCCTGCTGACTCCCAGCACTTGCTTTGAATGTTCTAGTTATCGTATCAGTATCACCCCCCAACAGTGACATTAACCACCCTGATACTTTTCCTGGGTGGAACGTTCAACTTCTTTCTCGTTTCTGTGTTGTCTAGTGTCATTTCATTTGAAGCTTTTCAAGAAAACTGTCGCCAACAACAACTATTAATAAACTGCATTCATTTAAGGATGCAAATCCTATCCAGGGTATTTTAATAGCCTTCTTAAAGCCCATTTTGGCTGTTTGTAATGGCATTCACCAGTTTTCCAATAGCTTTGGAAAGTCATACTTTGGAATGATTGCACAGTCACTACCTTCGCAAGGCCACAGGCCTTCCAATTATGTTTCTGTGGATGTCCTACTTGCTTGCAGCAAACATTGAAATTGGTAAACAAATTGCGGATTATCATTTTAGTATCTTTTGATTCATAGGCAAGGATTCACAAAGATAATACTAACCTCTCTGATGATATGTAGTGTTTAACGTCCTATCACGTGACGAGGGATTCGAACCCACAACCTCTCGGGCCAGTGCGCACTGTGCTAACCACTAGACCAAGCAGGTTTGCCTTAACCTCTCTTGAAGCTTGCTGAAGGACTATTTTTCTGATTTTGATGGCATTCACAGCTTCATGTATACCTTATTTATGTATGGGCAGGCTCTTGTATTTTTTGGATTTTCAAGGGAATGACAATTTTTCTCTCTCGTTTTTACTAATGCAGTAAATTTTTCAACTATAGACACTCATTATAATTATATTTTTAGTTGATGTCTACATTAATAGGTTTAGATAACGTAATACCGTATTTTATTAAATTTGCACGACTGAATACGGCTAAGTCTTGTTAACGTCAGCCATTTATAAGTCCAACGAATATCACTTCAACCTCAATGACTGTACTGGTTTACAATTTCAATATGGTCAACGACTTCTCCTTTTAAGGCGGTGATGGTGTGGTGTTTTATACACACCTCCTCCCACACCTTGAATGCCTCAACTAAAGGCTGGCTCCTTTCAAGATGGTCGGATTTTACTTACACCTGAATTCTTAAGGGTGTTGGCTACGGCCAGGGCATAAATCACGCTCCCGGAGAACAGGCAGCTTAATTTCTGGCTTACCTTCAGCAAATCTGCGAAAGTAATCCACGAGAGACATAGAGCAAAGCCTTGCGTTTATTTTGGTGTAAAGATTTCTAAAACTAATTAAAATCTAATATGTGTAAATAGGTGAATAGACTATTTTAACCAAAATTGCCGAATTCACCTAATTACACATATTATATTTTAATTAATCTTAAAAGACTTTCCACCAAAATAAACGCAAGGCTTTGTTCTATGTCTCTCGTGGATTACTTTCCCAGATTTGCTCAAGGTAAGCCAGAAATAAAANTGTTTGTTCTCCGGGAGNGTGATTTTTGCCCTGGCCATAGCCAACACCCNTTTTCTGGTTTGAAATTGTAACTATTTTTACTCTACACATGGTTAATGATATGTAATAACTAATTATTTAAGTATACACTATTTTGTTTCAGAATTTTTGGCATGTTTGTGCCTACTGACCCAACACCAGAAGAAGAAGAGATCATGATTGANGACATCTTCAACAGAAATGACGAACAGCAGAGAAATGTGACATTACCTTTCAGTGAGAAACACCTCAAAAAGGCAAGTAGGCTATATGTGGACATTGCAACAGACTACCAGTTAAACAACTCTTTCATATTACGATGCTAATACCTTCAAATATACAGCGAGTTATTTTAATTGGAATTAGAAAAGAAGTTCTTACCATACACCAGACGTTCTTGTAGTATTCATATTTTCCTGAGACTGTCAGGACCTCGCTGTCATTTGCCAAGTCGCCATCTTTGAAGACATTGTCATTATTTTTACTATTGTAATTTTGATTGGATTTCCATATTTCTTTCGTCCGTTTTCATATGGGATATTTTGATAGATGCAAACCATTGGTTTCTACATCAAGCCATTATAATGCTATACTCTGTAAATAATTTCATGATCACCCTGTCCAAGTATAGAGATACCATTGTTTCCATTTTTTTTTTTTTTTTTTTTTTTTGTTGAACTTTTACAATATTTTATTTGTAGGTCCTCCAATACTGTTATGGGCAAGACACAGAACTATCGTTGGATGCTAAACAGCTGGTTCAAGGATACTTCAGGGCCACAAGAAGTGCATACGGAACATTACCAATATCGGCATTAAATACGCTGTATGTATCTTTGATTAATTACTACAAACTGAAATGAAAGGGGTTCAGATCTGAGAAACTTGGTACTTTAGTGATAGTGAACCACTTATTATCGTATTTATGGTGGAACTAAAAGTATGATAAATCAGTTAACACAAACTGAGAAGTGAACCCAACATTTCTTCGTCTTGAGCCGATCTGATGACCACTAGCGGCCTATCAACACATTGTCCGAAGTCGTCGTGTTTATGTTCACAGCTCCTTAGATAGCATTTATCGACATTTACATTTTTCATAACTAATTCTTGGCCTTCAAGTATTATATTTTCCACAATGTCAAAGTGTTTGCAAATTTTAATTGTATAATTTAAAAAAAAAATGTTTTTTATCACTTTCAATAGGGATATCAAAAATTCCCAACATACATTTCTTATTAAATATAATAATTTACTGTAGTTATACCCTGATGATTCTGGCAAGCAAAGATAACATGCTTGATGAGCAATTAATAATTAAAACGGTGTAAACGGACAATTTAACAGTGAGCATTGTCTTCAAATGGTTGTTAATATTAAACATATAATTATTATTATGACTTTTTAAGCTTTTAAACTCAGCAGTTGCTATAATAATAAAAGAAAGTAGTGATAACGAAAATTGAAAAGACAAATGTTTCACTGTAGGATTTTGGTAGTAATGAAGCTTCTTGGCCACTGAGACACAGGTTATTTTTTATAATTAAATTGGCTTTTTGTTTTCAATATTGATCACATGCTATGTAATTTTTCACATTCAAAATAAAAAAAGCCAGTTTGTTAGTGGACTTTATACAGGTGATGCAGAAATAATTGTACAAACTTTGGGAGTATATTCCCCACACCTGGACACGAAAAAATGTCATATAAACATATGTCCGGAAATGCCTGGTTTATAAGTTATAAACGAAAGATGATATTCTATGAAATAAACATAGATGTAACTTTTACTTCAAACAGATGTCACATTTTATTTAAAATTGCCTGAATATATTTACGGTTACTGTTACATATGACTAATGTAATGTATCTTCAGTTCAATTGTTATCTACTCACACTTCACAACAAATGATCAAAATGTCCTCCATCTGCTGGGGTCGTTTTAAATTGGCTACCGTGTACCTCAGAATATGTGCATTTCCGGACCTATGTTCATAGGACTTTTTGTGTTTCTTAATCTGCCACGAATCTAACATTCGCAACCGTCCTGGGGTCTTTGAAAGGGTGTGACGGTCCATGATCCGACATGTCCGTGCGTGCATTGAAGCAGGTGGAGGACATTCTGAGCATTTGGTGTGAAGTGTGAGCAGATAACAATTGAACTGAACATACATTCCATTAGTCATGTGTCACAGAAACCGTAAACGTATTCTGTCAATTTGAAATAAAAATTCCATCTGTGTTTANTTCTTAGAATATCATCTTTCGATTATAACTTGTAAACCAGGAATTTCCGGAAATATGTTTACACGACATTTTTTTCTCGTCTAGGCTGTGGGGAATATACTCCCAAAGTTTGTACAACTATTTCTGAATCCCTCTGTATATATATTTTTTTAACGAAAGTAAAGGTTGTTTTTCTCCCCACAGATTTTGCTTGACAAAAGCGCATGCCCGACTGACTGGCCACAGACAGGCTTCAAGAGACGATGCACTCGGGGCAGTGAGGCTGTACGAAGTGGCTCGACAGCCCCATTTGAGCTCGCCTGCACGTTTTAAGCACCAACATGATCTGTCGATGTTCGAAAAGGAGGTGAGTGACAACTAATTTTAATTCTGTACATGGAAGAAGCATTTAGCGTCCACAAAGTCGATGTAAAGATGTATCACGATACGCATTACTCGTACATCAACAGAACTAGCGTTCTCAGATTACATGATCAGCACATTTGCCTTTTTAAGGCAGTAATACTAAAATTTCAAAGTCTATAACATATTTGGAATCTTCACCAACCAACCAATTTCTTTAGAGCAAAAACGTTTTACACGTTTCTTATTACCGTACTGTACAACATTGTGCACACATAATAGCATAAATATGTTCCAAATAATAACCTACTTAATTGCTATTGCTATTGGATTATGGTCCCACTGTTATGACAACTCATGTCTAATGGAGACCCCATCCACGTCGTAATGATGCTTCAGGATAACTGAATTTTGAATTTTGCCACTCAGCCGGAGGTGGGATCTTTTACATCGAACACTTATCGATGGGACCCGCCTTTAACGTGCCTCCCGGAACACGCCTACGATCATACCTTAGTGTGGAGTGCTTCACAGGCAGACTCGTAGGATAACCCTTTTTACCCAGGGCTAGGAGCCGGCCCCGGGATTTGAACCCGGGACCTCCCGATCAGGAGGCGAGCACTCTAACCACTAGGCCAACATGTCGGTCTATAACCTACTTAAATAACCAGAAATGTGCAATGCTCACTTTCAAAGACGTAAGTATTATAATGTTGGTAATTAACTTCCTAAGCAATGGTAGAAATCCTACCGATTTGTCCTCATTTTGTTCTTGTAATATTCGTACTAATGTTTTATTCTACAAGGAACCCCAAAAGGCTGGGTAATGCTGTATTTCATATTCCAGAGACTAAGTACAGAGATGTTTGTCAGATGCCGTAAGCCATACTCGATGAATACTTGCGGTTTTCCATATTCCGCTCCCAGAAATCTAATCTATTTTAAATATTTTCCATAGCAATCCCGAAATGCAAATTTCCTCTATAACAGAACTTCAGAAATGATTTCTGCCTGGAGTTAGGATATATCTAGTTACCACAATTCTGAAACACAAACAAAAGAATTGAACGGCGAATCCAAAACAACCAAAACTCATATCTGTGAGCAGTTTTTTTTTTTTCAGAATGCTTGCAGAAAGCGCAAGTAGGAACGTTTGTGTCGTAGTCTCCGAAGATCTCCAGAATGCGTGATTCTGAAGCGAGCATAAACTTGCCTTAACATTTCTCGAATACCAACGCTTTCGAAACATTCATGTTTCATTGAAAACTGGAGAAACAATTAATTATTTCAAATATAGAATCAAGCTTTTTTTTGTGTTTATTACTACGTCGTACGTGTAACAATATTTCGTGAACAGTTATCCAATCCCACGGCTTAGACGTTGTGATACCTGACGTATTAACGCAGGAATTTTTTCATTTTTTTTGTTTCCCTATGTACTTTATTTTCGGGTGGAAGATGGTTATTTAATTAATTATAGGCCTAGGGGTTAAAATGGATTTAAAGTAAAATCAAGCCTGGTTTCGATTGTATTAAGGTTCTGGTATGTCTTTTACAGGATTTGGTAAAGTTTGGAAGAATAAGTTTCGTAGTAGAGTCAGTTCTAACGAGTTGCGTCATTTTCGTATGAGTTTTTTTATTTTCTTTACGCGTGATTTTCAACTTTTTTATTTGGGATTTAATCTAGGGGGCGTTATTTTAGTTAGATTCAGAAGGCTTAAATATGGGGGAAAACTAAATTTCGTAATTTAAAGTGCATTATTAACGAACTTATTGAATTTTGAATTATTACGTGAATTACTGAGAGTTGTCGTTTCGCCATATTGTTGGTGCGTCGTATTTGAAAGCGGGCTATCCCCGTTGTTAGGAAATTTTTCTCGGCCTGGATATTTTAGTCTTGTGATAGTGAGTCAGCTAAATGGAAGCGTGTGTAAGCATGACTTGCAGGTTTTTGAATGCCCGGGGAGTAGAAACCGTGATTGA
>KZ869178.1:86177-98940 GCA_003456935.1 Machilis hrabei | reverse complement strand
AAAACAGCACTTTCGCTAGACTTTTATTTTAATAATAGGTCTCATTTTTGTGTCAGGCATAACTCAATTTATCAAAGTGACCGAACATAGTGTAGATTACCCCAAACATCATATAAAGAAAGAAAAGTAGAAGTCAGCTGATTTTGGCGGCTATCAGAGGCGTGATACTGGGTGAGTCTTCACCATAAAGCAGTAAAAGTAAGATAATGTATCTCCCTTGCAACATTCTCTGAGTTGGGAGATCCAGTTGTAATATCTAAGTTCTCAGAGGCTTTAAACACATAAGAACACATTTTGAAACTTTAATGCTTCATTATGTGTAACTTTGAAAGCTGAAAAGAACTTCCTAAGCTAACTTAAATGAGAGAACTTAGATATTACACCTGCATCTCCCAACTCAGAGAATCGTGCAAGGGAGATGCATTATCTTACACTATGTTTGGTCAGCTTGATCAGTTTAGATAATTTGTACCAGTACAGCATTGTATTGTAGGGCCTAATGTATGCTGCAAAAAATTACCGTACCATTTTAAAATATGGCATACATAAATTGAACCAGTACAGCAGTGTGTTGGTTGCTGAAATTAATTTTCATTTTAACAAAGTACTGGTAGATTTTTTTGTACCGTAAATGACAAGCTAACTGAAAATAGTGTAGCCTACTGTACTTGATTAATGCTGTAGAATCTAAGTTCTCTCATACATAGCTTAGGAGTGCTTTTCAGCTGTCTACATTACATACAACAAAGCATTAAAGTTTCACGAAGAGTGAATTAATTTCAAATGGATATTTTTGTTCTGTTCAGTCTGAGAAAAGGCACTAAGGTAAGGCACAGCCAGGACTAAGTAAGGTACCACCAGGACTAATAATAAATACCCCTTTACTTGTATCTGNTGTGTAGCTTAGGAGTGGTTTACAGCTTTCAAAGTTACACCAAGTTAATCACAAAGGATTCATGATAATCCACACCTAAGCTACACAACAGATACAAGTAAGTAAAGGGGTACTTATTATTAGTCCTGGCGGTGCCTTACCTTACTCATGACGAAATGTCAGTGTGACGACTCTTTTCTCACGTGTTGGGAGCAGTTAGAGTGAAATTCGCCTGTGACGTCACTGGTATGGTAAAAGAATAGTTAGCTATATATTCCTAAGAAATACTCGGTTATGCGTATTACAAAGTGTTGGCAGAAAAGTCATACCAACTATAAGCTCCGAGGTACAACACTGTACGAGGTTCTGTCATGGAATTCCCGTGTTAACTATATTGTGGGAAAGGCGTTACGAAATCTGAGATTTGTTCAGAAGACATTAAAGCAAAGTTTATTACAAGTTAAGCAATATTACAGTTGTTACTGTAGTTGTGTTTGGGACCNTCACCAAGTAGATTTAATAAACTGCATTGAAGGGGTACAGCGTAGGGTCGTTACAACAGTTTCAATGGTGTTTCTGAAATGTTGGAACAACTAAATTGGGTTTCATTAGCCGAAAATCGCCGTGATAATAGGATGAAAAGCCTTAAACAAGTAATTGATGGTCAATTGTCATTAAACTGCGAACACGTGCTGCAAACAGCTACCTTTATAGGTAGAAACCATCATGTAAATAAGATAAAGGAACTTGGGTGTACAACTCACGCTTATCTGTTGTCTTTTTTTGTTACTCGGGCGATTCGGGAATGGACTCGTCTACGAGTTGGTGCACTGCACCCCCTGCCAAAGACTAGAAGTTGATTGCGGGGCAAGATGTAGATAAAATATGTGTTTTCTTTTGATTATTAATTTAAAAAAAACAGTTAGGGCCTATTCAGTATAAAGTACTTGTATACTAAGAAATAAATATGTTAAAACGATATAGCCAACAGCAAGAGGGCAACGCTCTACGTTTCAAGATTATAGGATTACCAAGAAAGGTGTTAATATTTTCTTGTTTATGATAAGCGTGTTACATTCTTCTTAACGTTGGGCAGTGCCATTGGTGCGATGTTTAATGATAATTTTATGATGTTTCAGATTGTGCATTGGAGAAACTCCCTTTACGCCGCCGTGACGGAGCTAGAGTTATTGACGGAAGCAAACACGCTCACAAGATAACGTTCGACCCTGATGAAGTTATTTACCTGAAAAGGCCGGAAGGAATTGAAAAGCAACACAGATTGAAGTGTAAAAAGTAAGTAAGCCCCTACTCTAATTAAGACAATATCCGTTGACGCAATGGTGTAACATTTTATAAAAACTGACACTTTACATTAACTTCTGTTAATACAAATAACGCTTATAGTAGGCTTACCTGTAAAAACACTTTACAGCTTAATTTAGAAGTTTGCTTTCCATTGTAATCCTTTCTTTATCTTCTTCTTCTTCATTTTAAAAGTGGGTTTCAGATCTAAGCCAGCTTCAGCAATGGTGCTTGACAATAGAAAGTGGTATGTGCTAAACACCAATTCAACCCAATTGCTTAACTGCCCCAGTGGAAAAGGCAAGTGGGGGCAGCCAGATGGAAAATCAACTTGCTTGGCGATTGCCGATTGATCGTGCGACAGTTCACCGACCAGAAGTTGAATGCTGGGTAATGGCTATTGCGCTTGCCAACTGCGGCTCGCTGTAGAACGGCCTTTAACCCTCTCGGAGTCGACTTTCGGCCTGGAGTTAATACGGAATAGAGGGCTAGCATACCGGTTCTTGGTAACGAGAGGGTTAAAGATTCGTTGGAGGTAGACCACGTGATGTAATAATTAGTTACATCTAACGACATTAGCAATCTCCAAAATATTGTTCTTGACATGATAGCTCAATATTGACTAATGATTAAAGCGCATTCACTGCATTATTTGTGTTAACTGAAAATCGGAGGTTCTTTCTATTCAACACAGATTGATGCAAATCAGTATGCTATTTTTTCAGTTTGTGGTCATAAATGTATTTCGTCAATTGTGTAGAATGAAAACGTTGAGTGTCACGTGGTGCCACATGATACTTCAAATACGAGTTAGCATGTGGCGCCATTTGACGACAACGCGCTTTAACTCCAGCCGATTCGTAGCCAAACCTGTCAATTGTTGACAAAATAGGATTGTGAATCTCGTAACGCACTAATTTGTACTGTTGAATTCAGGCCTTCAGCCATTTATAATTTGATGAACTAGGATCACAGGTAGAATTTTGTTATTTAATTTTTATAGGTGTGGACTCTGGCTGTACTACAAGCACGACCCGTCGAGCCCAGTTTGTTTCATAGTGCGTGGAGCAGTAGTGAAGAGCAGCGGGGAAGGTCCTATCAACAGTATTTATACACAGGTCGCAGTGGAACAACCTCGTAAGATACTCGTCACTAAACATACCAAGAACATGGGCAAATTCAGCTCGGTTACCGTTTCTACTATTGACGAAGAGGAAGATGAAATTGAGGCAGTAAGTATACAAGATTGGGTTCGGTGGTTCAAGTTATATATACTGCACAGGGTGTCCCAGAAAACTACAGCCAGACTTTGGGAACCAGTTACAGATTAAAACAGTAATACTCGTTTCTGTCTGAGAGTGCATCTGTTTTGTTTGATATTTAAAACCAGTATGGCTATACTTTTGCACGTGTTGTACGATAGCTCAATAATTAACCACAACTCGTCTGTAGTGCTAAAGTACCGTTAGTGCCAGAAGTGAACATTTAAATAACTCTCCGAGAATAACATTTCATATAACATCTTCTCAGTATTATAGGTTCTGTCAGAAACTGGTGTAGGCACACATTATCTTAATTTGAATTAGAAAAGAAGTTCTTACCGTACACCAGACGTTCTTATAATTTTTAATTTTACCTCAAGCTTCGTCAGAATAAGACTGTAAGGGCCTCGCTGTCATTGAAAAAATTGTCACTATTGTAATTTTGATTGGCTTTCCATATTTCTTCCGACCGTATTCGTATGCGATATTTTGATAGACGAAAACTAACAAATACGCTTGCTGCACGTTAAAACTGTTAAAAACTACATATTTTCTTTCCACTTGCTTTTCACTGTGTTATGCGAGAGATACAGTTGATCTTATAGTTTTAATTCAGCTGGCTTGCCTGTGACATGGGTAGTTTTGTCAGAGTTTGGTGGGAAAACTTTTTTTGGGAGGAGGAAAAAGGCTAATTTGGCACAGGTGTCAGATTTAACTCGAGTAACGGGTCGGAAAAAGTCGGGGATAGATGTGGAGGCTTAGGCAATTTGAAAGTTTGGTAATTTAAATTGTTTTCGTAAATAAACTCTTCCACCTAGGGTCTAGGTTACCATGTTAAGACATTTTTCAGGTTGCCAAATCACTTTTGTTTCATGTGTGTTTCTTCTTATTTTCGTATCTGCAATTTTAATGATTTTACTATTGTCCCAAATTGGTGTGTGTTCCAATAGGCCGAGTCTGTACTTTTTCTGTTTTAGATCTATAAGTTTGGCAGGAGGTTTATTTGAGGCAATTAGGTCATGTTTCTTGAAAAGTCTATTAAGTTTGTGTGAAATTGACAAAGTTTGAGGTGAACATCTCCGCAAAACATTAATACTACAAGAACGTCTGGTGTATGGATAACAACTTCTTTTCTAATTCCAATTAACAGAATTCTCAGTATTACTTCACTCATCACGGTCAATCAGCACACAGAGCTCTAGATCCGGGGGTTGTAGGTTCAAATCCTGTGTAAGGCATGAATGTTTACGATGTTCTTTCCTCTTCATTTATGAAAATAAGTATTGTCGATAAATGACATAAACTCTACACGTTTTCATCATTCAGTCATCAAATTTTCTTCATATCCGCAAACTTACAATTTACTTTTTAGTTGCCATTAACTCAGTTAGGTACTTCTGCGATATCTATGTCCTCATTGCCGTTACATTTGTGTCGTGTAGTTGCGTTTCAACTACGTTTTATTCTTTTGTTTTTCTTGCACTTTTGTTGGCCTGTGAATTTGGTGGGTATCACGAATATTTTGTCGTACNGAATTAGTGTTTTCCGATTCCCTCTCATCTCTGTTGACGTACGCTGTCCTTTATTTTATCGATGATGAATGAGATATGGTTTACGGCACACAGCCGGGCTATTTTATCGAACACTATTTTTGATACTGCAAATAGTCACGGAGAATTTTCTGGACTAAAGATATATGGAAAACCTTCACATAATTCGGTAATTTTTTCATTCACTTGGTCCACGCCATTTCTAGACATCGTCATCCAGAAATTCGCCTACAAATTTCTGCAGGATGCACCGTTTTTGCGTTTAAAAATCGAATGACAGACTGTATAACTCACAGTTGGTGGGACGTTTGTGTAAATTGAGATATAGCGCCGATAGATAAGCGATGACGTGTGGTTGGCAGACATTAACTGGATAATTTTCAAGCGACTACTCTAGGTGGAGAAACTTTAAAGTTAGTGAAATAATATACGTAATTCGGCAGTATTGTTTGTGATGACCTTTTGTGGAATTTTCATACAAGTTACATCGTAGTGCAAGCCAGGTAAATACAGTGATGTAACTGTTTGATGCCTGTATGGTTCAGTTTTATACTGAATTACAGGCACAGCATTATATTAACCAATTTTATATTATCTGTTACATCAATAAATTGCATTTCCTTTTAGTTCAATCTGCAAAGTAGCCTACCGCCTGCTGTATTAATAGCCAGAGCATAAAAAAAAATTGTGTATAATATATTAGCATTTCTATCATCGTATACTGTGGCAGGGGGTATAGGGACCCATATGAAAAGGATTACAAAATCTTGTTCAGTCGGTACAGCATAGGAAGCTATATAAACTGCAAGTTGTCTAGTTAGGCATGGCTGTAAGGATAAAATAAATCATATGCAAGAACACTGTATTTTTGGTCCATTTTCCACAGGATGATACGAGAAGTGAAGTGCTTAAGCACACAAATGCGTAAGATATGGGGTTATTGCACCCCTGCCACATACCGCAAGTGTGTTCAGTTCTTACTTTCTGGGTGCAAAGTGTGTTTTCATATAATTGTTGTCACATTATTATTGTATTTACTTAATCACTAGCCATGTTTTAGTTACATTGAAGCAATATAATTTTAATCTCGTCTTTTACAGCGCGAAGTTGCCGATTCTTACGCGAACAATGCCCGCATCATTGAAAAACAGCTTGAACGGAAAGGGATGAGCAAGCGTAAGCAGGTGGCACAACTCGTACATTCGGAGCTGCAAGCGAAGAAACAAGTGCGAGGAACACTTATCGACAAATAGTGACCGGAATAAAATCGCACTCAAGTGTCACATTTCGCTGAAGGATAAAGTGTACTTTGTTCAAGGGAATGGTTAAAAAAAAGAAACTGCCAATTAACAGTATTTGTATATATATGTACATACATATTCGTGAATAAATACATGGAAATATATACAAAATAGTTTTATAAATAATTGCAGAAAATACCAAAAAAATAAATATTGAAAAAGTTCACACAAAAAATAATGGAAAAGTAACTCTGAAAATGCCTTTGTGAACGTAATAGTTACGCAGCACGTTTTCGCTTCTTAGCCAAGTACAGACAATACATTATGCACAACCTCTACACTTAGAGAACACAATTGCATATGCTGAACACATCTACGTATTACATAAATAAGAAATACAGTACGTACTTACGACGACGTGAAACTGGTTTTCGTATCTTAACCGGAAAACGAAATAACGTAACGAAAGCCGATGCGAAAACACGTGGAACTAACATTAACGCTAATTAAAGCTAACTTGTCGTTTTTTACATTTGTACATTTTATGCACCTATTAATTATAATACTAGTTAGAAAGCTGTGGCTCATACGAGTGCATTGAAATAAATCTTGTAACATGACTAGAGAAAGCTTGGCTTACACTTTTCTTTGAACATTACGTAACACTGGCATACGAAGCTAGTATTATTACATGGAAATAGCACCCAGTCTTTGGCTTGGACATGTCAAACTGACTACATGCTCACATGACTAGTTTGAGACTCGTTACGCTGCCATCTGAGTCTTCGGTTTCCGTAGAACGCTCGGTTCGTCTTTCAGGAACGTTCCGGAACGCGATCCGACTCCTGGATGTGGCAAAACGGTCGACTTTTTAACCGAAGGAGCCGACTGCATTCTGCTGGAATTACGTTTGGTAGCCAGTGACGATCTCGACGGGCTTTCTTGTCTAAATTTATCCACCACCGTCGTGCGCCCGGCAGAAGAAGACGGCTGAACCGTAACGTTACTGGCCTGCAAGATGCGCGTACGACTCGTCACTGGAATCTGTGTCGGGGATTTGACCTTCGGAGCACGATCTGGAGTTCTGGTGCGAGACGGAGGGCTTCGGCACTGGCTGGAAATCTGCGGAAAATAACACATCGAGGACGAACTGAGATACAAAATGTAGGTCAGAATTACTATCTCGCTGATGATCAATTTATCATTTCAATAAATAGAGTAAAAATACAAACAAATAATACTTTTAGACACCACAGGTCGCAACATTTAGTTTAATGAAATTATATTCAAATAAGCTCACTGGACAAAAAATTAGACCCCTGTGCAGGAAGAGGCAGTACTTCACGTTTTCACCAGGAGCGACTGATCTGACTGAAAGTCCAGTTAACGAAACGTTACGTCGGTAGGCAAGTGCCCTGTAGTCACATTAGCAATAGTGTTGGGCCAGATTTGTGGTGTTTGTTGTGTGCAGTATGGGTTGAAAGCAAGACGTGAGCAAGTGGCAGAAGGGGGTCATTGCATTTGGGTGATCCAAAGGACACAGTGTAAAGCATGTAGCTGAATTTGCTAATATGTCAAACGTATTTTTAGGCAATGATGTGAATCGTGGTCCACGTCAAACCAGCGAGAGGACTATGGTCAAGAGAAAGTGCTCACAGATAGGGACTGTCACCGAGTGTCGCGCATAGTGTTAACAAATCGCTTTGCAAGTCTGCAATAATTGGTCCAAATTATCAGCGAAGGCCCACACCAACCGATTTCTGAACGAACACTGCAAAGAGAACTGCATGCCATGGGTATCTGAAGCAGAGTACCCCACAAAAAGCCGCTGCTCACAAGTGTGCACAAAACAGCACAGTTCCAATGGGCTCAACGCCACAAACACTGGACTGTAGAGGACTGGAAATGGGTCCTTTGGTCTGACGAGTCCAGTTTCTGTCTATATTCCAATGATGGTAGACATAGAGTGCGTTGTAGATCCAACGAAGCCTTCCTTGAAGACTGTGTGCAAGGTGTGGGACCGACAGGTTGGCCTAGTGGTTAGAGTGCTCGCCTCCTGATCAGGTCCCGGGTTCAAATCCCGGGGCCGGCTCCTAACCCTGGGTATAAAAGGGTTATCCTACCAGTCTGCCTGTGAAGCACTCCACACTAAGGTATGATCGTAGGCGTGTTCCGGGAGGCACGTTAAAGGCGGGTCCCATCGATAAGTGTTCGACGTAAAAGATCCCACCTCCAGCTATGTGTCGGCCGAGTGGCAAAATTCAAAATTCAGTCATCCTGAAGCGTCATTACGACGCGGATGGGGTCTCCATTAGACCCGAGATGTTTTAACAGTGGGACCATAATCCAATAGCAAGCAAGGTGTGGTACAGGTTGGAGGAGGGTCTGTGATGTTTTGGGGGTGTTTTACCTACAATGAATTGAGGCCTATGGTTGAAGTAAAAGTGAATCTGAACCAGCATGACTGTATTCAGATTTAGGACGACTTTTGTTCAGCATCTCGAGGAGGAACACGTTCTGGATGCCCCAATCTTCCAGGACAACAATCGTTGAGTGCACAGGGCTAAAACTGTGCGATTGGTACAAGGAGCATTCAGAGGGCTTCGTACAACTTGACTGGCCAGCAAAGTCACCAGACTTGAATCATATTGAAAATCTGTGCGATCGACTACTTGGAGCAAAGAGTAAAACGCAGACACAGGCATTTGACTAATCTCACCAAACTTTGTGAGCAGCTGATGGACCTTTTGATGTCACCTACATCCACACTCTTGTGGAGTCTATGCCAAAGAGAATTGCTGCTGTGACTCGATCAAGAGGAGGAATAACACGATATTAGGTATGTTATACTACTGGAGTCTAATTTTTTGTCCGGTGAGCTTACGAATATTTTTTGACAATAGTTGATTAATTTGTAAACTATTTAGAGGACAAACTATATGTCTGAACCTTAACTTGGTGTGCTTCACACAAAGACTCATAGAATAGCCCTTTGTTCTCAGGGCAAGCTGGCTATGTAGCAGACTTCTTCACATTGGTTAACATTACTGTTAGTCAAACATTTTCATTAACTTGATCATTACTAATAAAAGTGTACTCTTAACGGGGATTCATCATCACCTCCAAAGCAAAAATCACTCTCCCAGACAACAAACTGCTCTATTTCTGGTTTATGTGGAACAAATCCAGAAAATGAAGAAAAAAAAAGATATGTCTCCTTTATTTTGGTGTAAAATTTTCTAAACTTTATTAAGATTTTAATTAGATTTAGAACACTTTACACCAAAACACCCACCATTCAATACACTTTTGCATTAATCATTTGTATCTGCAAATTGACTAAACACATACATAATCACAGGTGAAAACTACATGTAATATTCCACTTAAAATTCTCGTCTTCTATTCCAGACGTTCAAGAAAGAATTCCTAAAAAACTAATTTACTAGAGGATTCTTTTCGATTCCTTTTTAGTTACGTTTATAAACGAGACAAAATACAACTGAAGCTTACCTCTCGGTTTTCTGAACTTCGTGTGGATAGGTTTCTGTTGGCAGCTCTCGCTTCTGTTCTCCTCCCAAATCTCGGGGGCTCCGACTTTTTAACGGCGGGAGCTAACGAAGGCTCCCTTTTATTTCGAACTCCGAGAGGAGTCGGACTAGATACGGATAAGCATCTCTCTGTCCTCGACCCGCTGCTTGCAGGACTAGATCGATCGTCGTTTCTGTTGGATTTTACAGATCGAGGACTGGAAATACTAGAAACGTCCTCGATCTTCTTCGAACGTGTCGTCGACATGACGGGACTCGAAATACGTTCCGACCTTCTGAGGAATCTGGTTCCTGTCGGAGCGGGACTCGAGGTTCCGCCGGTTCTGTCTGGTTTGGGGGTCGACCTCGTACTGACCGGCGTGGGACTCACGGCGTCTTCTCCTCTTCTGACGTTTCTCGCGTTCCCGACATTTTCGTCCGTTCTCTTGGTCGTCCTCGTAAACGTGCCGGAACGCATGTTCGTTTCGCTCATCCTTTTATTTGCTCTCTGACCTATCGGAGTGTTGGTCGGAGTTTCGTTGTTTCTCATCACTCGCAGGGAATGGCTGTCGCTGGCGGTTCTCCTCCGCGGTCCCGACATGGAAGGACTAGCGACGGCTTCAGACTTTTGATCCCTTTGGCATTCCGACTCGATCTGAATATTTTTAGACTTGGCCTCCACTTGTTTTCTAATCTGAGATTCAACCCTTTCAAAGGAATCTGCTTTTCTGCTTGTCCGAGACACGTTATCTGCTGGAACCGACACGGAAGATCTTAGCGACTTCCTGTTCAACTTTGCATCGATGGCTGTGGCGCTACCAGACTTTCGTGTGGCGTAGTTTTCGCGTGCTGGTGGAAGTGAAGTTGCTCCTCTGCTGTGATGAGGGCCACGGGGAGATGTGCAGTAGACACTGCTTGGCGATACGTCCCCTGCATGTCCGTGACGGTGCTGAAATAAGAAAACAAATTACGCATTAAGTCAACCAAATTTATATTTACTGACACAAATACCAACTCGGTGGGCTTATTATGCATTACACAAATACAGACGACACACACTTTGGGACAATTCACCGCATCATTTTTAAACAACAAACTCTTCTTTTTTCAGTTATAACTTTTAAAAGTACACAATAGCGCAGAAGTCGCGATCGCTCTGGATCTACTGGTACGTGTACTGGACAGTATTTCTTATCAGAAAGGGACACATTTTTATTATCACCACATTTACTAACATATGCATTTTGTTAATTNAACATTACATTTGCATCAAACTGCCAATACATGCAAGCAGGAAATCTTCTCGGCAAAAAAGAAATCTTTGTAAATCTCACAACAGCAGCATACAACCTGAACAACACTCTTGTACACGACTTCAAACCTTAAGTCAGATGGAGAAATATTTTGAATATTTTTTTAACTTAAGGTGTGTGAAAATACAAACGCCAGTGTATCTCTCATACTTCTATATCCTTTTTTTTATGATAAGCAACTCACGACAGGGTGTAACCTGTAATGCAAAAGCACCGTGAGTGCCAAAATAAATATAGAACTATGAAGAAAGCAAGTGTTTATGAACCTTAGTTTTGAAGGTTTGAAGATTGTATACAATCAGGAAACAGTTGATGGTAGTCAGTTCCAGAGTTTGGAAACTCGAGGGAAAAAAGTAGAGTTGTAATAGGCCGTTCTGTGGGTAAAAAGCTTGACCGTGTAAGGNTGACACGAGGCACTATGCCTAGTGGNACGGACATAGGTGGCAACAGGAGGAACCAAAGATGCGAGCTCAGTAGAGCAGTGACCATGAAAATAACGGTGAAACAAACAAAGGTCCGCGACTGCACGACGGTGAGAGGGTGTAAAGAACCGGTGAGGGACGGGTCATCAATCAAACGAAAAGCTCGCCTCTGAATTGAGTCAAGAAGATTGAGATGGGTTTTAGGGGCACCACCCCATACGTGTGAACAATATTCCAGAATAGGACGAACTTGAGCCTTGTAAAGAGTTAAGAGTTGCTCNGCGGTGAAATACTTCCTGGATCGGAAAAGAAATCCTAACTTTCTGGAAGCAGCTTTGGCTATAGCGGATATATGATCATGCCAGGAAAGATCGGAGGAGAAAGTAATGCATCTAAAGTAAAAAAAATCATCAGTCGTGGTATCTTTAAAGTATTGAGGGATTTCCAGGATGCATTATTAATAGTTTCACGATTGCTGAACACATTACGCTCATAAAAAGTGCACTTTCCTACACTAATATTCGACATACAAAATGTTCCGGGACTAATGCTACTAACAACACAATTTTTCAGATAAATGAAATGTTATTCTTTATTATTCAACATGCATCCCTTCTCTCTTAATACACGTTTGAGAACGCTCGTACAACCTCCTCTGGAAGGCGTGCTGCACAGTCCTCCTGTGCAATCGAGTTCAAGAAGGCCGTTGCATTCTTCTGAATGGTGTCTACATCTTCAAAACGGTCTCCTTTCAGTGCTGTTTTAAATTTGAGAAACCGAAAAAGTCGGCCAAAACAAAATCCAGCAAGTAAGGTAGATGGTCGATCACTGCGACTGATTTTTAGAGAGAAATTGCGAAGCTATGAGCGACGAATTTCTGTTTATTCAATTATTGACAATGCTGAGTCTCACTGTGTAAATGTCTAATGGTTAAAGAGAAAGAATGAAAAAGGTTGTTACTGGCCCAAACTATACAGTACCAGAATTGTTAACAAACCAGTCTGTCGATAACACTGAACATTATGGCTAGTGGTAAGAAATGCCAAAAAAGAAGAGGAGGGGATGAAAGGAGAATTTGAAGCAGCCGAAGGACAGGAAGTTCAAACGACAATCTGCACTCATGAACAGGCCTTTCAGTACATCTACATCATACCCTGCAATCAACCCAGATGGTACTTGGCAGGGGGTGCACGAGGAACCAGAATTTATTATTCACGTCCTAAACGGTTCCAATCTCGAATCGACCTCGGAAAGAATGACCAAAAA
>KZ869176.1:81718-100400 GCA_003456935.1 Machilis hrabei | reverse complement strand
ATAGGCCGTTCTGTGGGTAAAAATCTTGACCGTGTAAGGATGACACGAGGCACTTTGCCTAGTGGTACGAACATAGGTGGCAACAGGAGGAAATAAAGATGCGAGCTCGGCAGAGCAGTGACCATGAAAATAACGGTAAAACAAACAAAGGTCTGCGACTGCACGACGGTGAGAGACAGGGTGCAAAGAACCGGTGAGGGACGGGTCATCGATCGCCTTTGAACTGAGTTGAATGGATTGAGATGTGTTTTAGGGGCAACACCCCATATGTGTGAACAAAATTCCAGAATTGGGTGAACTNGGGCTTTGTAAAGAGTAGCTCAGCAGTGAAGTATTTCTTGGATCGGAAAAGAAATCCTAACTTTCTGGAAGCATCTTTGGCTATAGCAGTAATGTGACCAAGATGCAAGATATACTCAATACAAAGGTGTTAGGTAAAATAAATTCATAGTAGTCATAGACCCTGCTCAGAACTTGAGATTATAAGGACCATAGGTAGTTTTGGCCTGAAAAGAGTGCCATGCAAAAATGATGCATAGGAAACTTGTCAATCCACAATAGATACTTTAGCAAGTTCAATAAAAACATGTTGATGTGCTCTCCATTCAGTGCAACTTCCCTCATGGCAAGGCTTGTTAAAAGTAATTATGCATTGATCTTAGTCTGGTGATATCAATACACATCAGTGGCGAGGCGTCCACATACGCTATGTAAACAGTGCTCACAAACGAAAATTGTAGATAAAAATAAACTTGGTTTTGCAAATTCTAGGAAGTTATTTAAAGAAAAAAATAGTAAATCTTGTCAATTAGTTAAAAAAAACTAGGCAGTAATAAGTTAGCTGATGCGAAACTCATTTTAAATATACGGTGTTCGGGTGCATATTTGTTGCCGGGTTTCCATACACGCTGTCTAAAGAGGCGCGTAGTCAGTGCCTGCTAACCCTCTGCACCCCATCGAGCCTGTCCAATGCTTTGGTCATGCCGAGAGCTGCGTCGAGGAATCCCGCGAGTAGAGGAAGGGAGGTTTGGAGGCGAAAGGNCGACGGCTCGGGGAATNCGCGTTTCTGTCGCGGCGTATACGTTGTTTCTGTATTTGTGGAGTTCCTACGACGTGTGCAGCCGTCGCTGCGGAAACTGCCTCTCGTGGGATTGAGTGTAATTGAAGAGTTGTTCTCAAAGCCATTTAGTGCCAGCTCATTTCCAGATAAAAACATATAATTTTAAAATATAGACAAAATTGGCGATTTTAAAGGACCCCAACGGGGCTTCGCTTGGAGCAGCCCCTCGTCTTTGCATTTGTTTTTACAAACGCTTTCACTTCAAAAAGATGCACGCCTCGCCACTGATACACAAACTTTTGAAACGGGAAAGACAACGAAAATATAAAAACAAAAGTGCATGTTACAAACTGACAATAACACACATAGACAAAACCTTTCAACTAATACTAAAAGGGAACCAATATTATATCTGAACAACGTTAATATATTCCAAAAACAAAATATACCGACTGGAATTACAGTAAAGTGGAATAATGATAAAAGTGCAAGCTTAACGTGAAAGTACATGCATCATAACACAAGCAAATTACCTTGAATAATATACACGATGTCTTAAAAATCAGTTACAGTTGCCCATTTCTCCAAAACAAAGTACATACGTGGTCATGACATTACAATGGCAAATCTGGTTCCCATTGCATCCATCGATAGCTTAGGGTACATAGTGTAATCACACACTCGCTTAGCTGTAGACACGTTTTTGTGAATTTGAACCCAGAGTGCTAAACACTAGATCAAGCAGGTCGGCTTTGTTTTAGATAAAGCGGTTTGGAAATAGCCCAACCACATAAAGTGCTTTCCAAGCAAGATGGTGGTCTAGTGGTCATCTCGCTCCTCGCATAGTGATACGTGTTGGAGATCCGATATCCCTTTAAGTCCGGACTTACACAATTGTGTAGGTGATCGGTACATGTTTTATTAATTTTTTCCCAAAATCGTGCGAGTTTAAACCGAGCTGTTTCATTTGTGTATGTAGCGCCACTTTCCTTAGTTTCTTTGAAGGACCACCAGATGTCTTGAACTGTAACCCATGCGCAGTTGTTTTGTTTAGAACAGAAGCATGTGATCTGGCATGAGTGGACAAAAAGTAAGTACTGTCGTAATTTTTANAAATGTAATTTATTTGTGGTTGCTTAGATATTATTTTATCTGTTAAATGTTCCATTTATTAATACTATCAATTTTAGTCTGTAGATAATTGATTTAGCTTGGGAAATGTGAGAAAAAATAGTGACCTACACAATTGTGTAGGGTCGGCATTTTCGAAGTCAAAATCCTTGCATTTAGTCATTTAATTTTTAAATGACTGTTGTTTACAAAACTCTTTTCTTTGCTTTTCAGATGGGTAGAAAACGTCCTT
Source organism: Machilis hrabei (assembly GCA_003456935.1). Lineage (NCBI taxonomy): Eukaryota > Metazoa > Arthropoda > Insecta > Archaeognatha > Machilidae > Machilis > Machilis hrabei. Next base: position 97,977 of record KZ869176.1, on the reverse strand, counting down.
TGACAGAGAAACAAATATTAGAATTATTAGATAAAGATTTGTCCGACTTGAGTGACCTGTCAGATGAAGACGACAGAGAGGACACAACTACAATCTTTCANGATGTTTTTGTTGAAGATACCGATGATGATGGAGAAACTGAAGCAATTGAGACGGCAGGCGAGCTGGTAGAAGAAATAGTAGATGATTTAGAAAAACAAATGGAGGACAGTGGAGATGAAATGATGGAAGACATTCTAGAGGTAAGAATACACTCATTTACTTCCTTTATTGATAAATAGTGTAACTTTTACTCAATCTTTATTACTTTTTTTTAGGTTGCCAAAACGTCAAAGGAGAAAAAAGAAACCAGAAAGAGTACATGGGTGAAAAAAATATTTCAGGGCAAGCCTTGTCCAAGCCCTTTAAAACCAGGTAATGTGACAGCGATGAAGAAGAGATTGGTGTGCCTGTACCAAGTGGAGTATCAAGATTCTACAATCCGCCCGCGAAACTGCCATCAGCAACCAAGAGATCAGATGCGATGGGACATTGGCCTGTGGTGGACGAGATAAAAACGGCCAGAAAGTGTCGTATGGAGAAGTGTCCAAGCCGTTCCAGAGTTCGATGTGAAAAGTGTAACATATATTTGTGCCTTACCAAGAAAAATAACTGTTTAAAAAATTTTCATTGTTAGTATTAGAAATTAATAAATCATATTTTGATACTTTTTCTTCACAACACCTTTATTTTTCAGGTATTTACATTCCAAATCAAACTCGCACAATTGTGTGAAAATGACTGCAGTAATGCCGGACCTACACAATTGTGTAAGTCACCTGTGTACTCTACCTGATGTCAGATATTTTTTTAAACATTTTTTTATGTTCCATTATAAGCCTAAGAATGAGGTTGTACCATGAAAACACCTAATCTTTAAAAAAATATGTGCTGGACTTAAAGGGATATATGTATATGAAGCATCAGGAACTATTAGAATAATATAGCAGTGATAATGTAAACTGAACATTGAATATTGAAATTACTGTTTACAATGTTATTTTTCCAACAATATGCGTGTCTCGGAATCCAGACCAATACTTCACTTTCACGTTACGTTCTCTCCCTTACTTTCCTGTTTTTAGAAAGACAAGGAAATTCAATCCAGAATGATTCTTTCTCTATGCATCTTATATTTTAACGGAAACTGGAGTAGGTAGGAACTCATCTTTCAAAGTCAAAGTAAACAAGAAAGTTCTTACCTTATTCCTTCTCTACGCACTTTTAGTATTTCTTGGAAACATTACTTAACAAAATGCATTTAAATAATTTATTGCCTCAACTGACCTTACACACAATTAACCAGGAATAAAATTAAGAAAACGGCATACAATTTACAAAATACCAGTTAAATCCTTCATCTCCTTTCGACACAAGTAAGTTAAATGTCCAATAAATACACTGCTCACAAAAATTAGGGGTGCAACAGAGAAATGTTATTATAAATTATGTATTACAAGTCAATTACAATTGTGTTACCTGATTCAGTAGCAGATGCTGGATGGAATATGGGTAAGAAAAAACCTTAGAGAATGTTTATGCAAATGTCACATGAATTGATACTCTTAAGGGCAATGTGCATATCAATACAACAAGACAAAAACAGATATATTGATAATAAAACTGACCTCCTTGAAGGGCTAAAACCGCTTGGAATTGATGAGATCCTGGGGGAGTCCTTGCCACTCCTTAATGAGAGCAATCTCCAATTGTGGACGGGTTAAGGGAGGTGCCTGCCTACCTGCAATGCACCTCCAGACATGTTCAATGAGATTTAAGTCAGGTGAACATGCAGGCCACACCATAACCTCGATGCCCTCCTCCTGAAGCATGTTGTCCACTGACCGAGCTCTGTGTGGACGAGCATTATCGTCCACGAACAGGAACGAATCACCAATGGCATCAGCATATGGCATGACAATAGGTCGTAGGATCTCGTCTCTATACCTCTGGCCTGTCAAACTGCCACTTCGGATGAAGTACAGGTCCGTTTGTCTGCCAATACTGAGTCCAGCCCATACCATCAGGCCACCCCCACCATAGTGGGATTTTTCTTGCACAAGAACTGGGTTACATCGTGTTCCACGTTCCCTCGACATGATGACTCGTCGACTGCAGGCTGTAGACTGAATCGCGACTCGTCAGAGAACAGAAGGGAACTCCACTCGGCGTGCTCCCAATCACGATGTTCCACAGCCCAATCCCTACGATGTTGTGCGGTTAAAGGTACACACGCCATCGGCCTACGTGCATAGAGGCCACCGTTATGAAGGTGATTGCGGACAGCTTGCGTTGCAGCTCTGTGTCCTGTTGTCATGAGAAGCACAGGTTTCAGTTCATGTACGTTTTGTCGCCTGTTCCAACGGCCTGTTAACAATATTGTTACTCCGGACCTTTGTCGAACATTTGCTGTCGTTTGAAACAGAGTCGACAGTTGGGAAATGACACTTCGTGACACCCCAAGGGCTAATGCCACCTCCCGCTATGTCTGTCCTGCTTCCATCCTGCCTATGGCTATCTCTCTCTCCATGCCATCGGTACCAGTAAATCACACTGTTGCAGCATTGTTCTGGGTGTACACTTCACTACACGAGCTTTTACACTGTACTTAGCCGGCTACTGTAGTCCCTACGTGATGCCTTTTATCGCAATCTGGGGGTCATGCATTCTGACGTCACAAATGACTGCTCCAGGTGCCATTGGCCATGTCTTTTCCTGCTTTTACTACTTCTCGGTACGATTTCGCATAATAATATCGTTTCTACTGTTTCTCCCCTAATTTTTGTGAGAAGTGTAGTATTAACCCTGAACTACTTTAACTATAGTGACTTCTATACAGCTCAGCTTGTATTGAAAACACAAAAACGTCGATGCTTCGGTTTAAAGAAATACTGGGTGGTAATCCTGATAATGGTGCTAATTATAACATATTATCTGAACTGTTAACAAGAGTTTTGCAATATGCTGACTTGCATTCAGTGTCTGTTATACGTTTTGAATCAATTCTACTTTCTTCACATTTTCTACGTACCTCTTTTGCGCACACTCATTGTCAACTGTGTTGACGCCGCACCGGTCAGTTCCACCATGAGATTCTCATAATGACTGGCAAGCGATAAAGTCGTTACTCCTATAGTAGCGAAAAGAAAGAAAACATCAAGAATAAGAAATATTAAATTTACAAATACTGTCAGGTGAAGGGCCGAAAGACCGGTATTAACAACTCTAACAAATTACACCTTTATTTCGGAATAATTACATTTTTTTTTTTATAATGGGCAACTTTACTTGCCTAAACTTCTGTACAACCATATTATAAAACAACACGGTTCCTACACAAAATCATGTAATTTTTTCCAAGGCTTTTCAAAGATTTTCTTCAATTCCTCCAGGACAAGTATATAAAATATTCATGGCAACATATACATCACTTCATATTTTCTTTTATTAAAAAAATATATACATTTTTCTAATGCAGGCTCCCTCCACACTCCCCTACATCTGCTCCTGTCCACGCCTTTTATTTCTTAATGTAATCTTGACAATAATACAGAAAAAAATACAAAAAATAAACCATCCTGTATTACAAACAAACAATAACAATTTATTTAGAAAACGTGGAAAATTTACGATTGAAACCCTTATTTGTTTACCGTTATAATCTTTATCTTTTCCATTATTAATCATCTAGTTTTGACAATATTACAAAAGAGCAAAGTATACAAATACAATAGAATTGAACTCCAGAAGAATAGAAATCTTAATGGCACTTAATTANATCATGCTTCAATATTTCAAGGTTAACCCAAGATTTTTTTATTACAACTGTAGGAACAGTACAACAACGTGATGCAAGGCAATATATGGAAAAGTAATTTTTCTCACCGAGCATAATGACCTACAGCATATAAACTACATTCCAAAGAACACTTTCCCAAGTGTAAATTTTCATCATTAAATATTACCTGCGGCAATATCAAATGCAGTACAATATAGTCTTTGCTCACAGAGTTACTTAGTTTGATGTCACAAATAACAAAAACATTTACTGTACCTGTAATATTTTCCATGTCCTCAATTAATTCTTCTCTCTTCTTTTCAATTGCAGTCTGGTTTCCAAAGAGTTTTTTCTTGACTTGGGCCACGTCTTTGTGAAAATGTTTGACGAGGTTTCCGTAGCGAAGGCTCCTTTTGATTTGTGTCTGACAACGGGGACATTCCTTTATCTTTATTTCCCCATCTGACGTTTGAAGCCACGTTTCCAAGCCTTGAACTTCGATCGTATGACGGCAGTCTTCCAAGTAGATGAACCTGTCAAACGAAACAATCAGAGTTTTAAATAAATCCAAGGTACAGTCATTCTGAACGATACTTTTATGTTGTTGTTGTGAAAGCCGTTACAGCGAACATCCTTTCTGGTCAAATTGTCACGACTAGCTTGTGGCCAACATTGAATAAACTACGTTTATGATTTACAGATAGACAAGAGACTATAAATAATTAAAATAGAAATGGCTTAACATTTTGCAAGTATTTCCTTTGCCGACAACCTTTTTTTTAACGAGTAGCACAAAATACAACCCGACAATTAGAAAAACGAATAAGAAATATAATATTTATCTTTAGGAAAAGGGCTCCAGATGTTTAATATCAGCGGAATGAAATCTGGCATAGACTAAAGATCCGAACTGATTAGTAGGCCATCACTACTCTAAAATACAATGCACAAGCAGAAAAACTTAATCAACAGGGAGTGGATTCAATATAAATGCAAGATAATACAAATTAGACAACCTTAAATATTGTAGAGGAGAACACCAAATAACTGTACAAAGATTAGTTGTAATTAATCAAAAAATAACAATTCACAGTGCTTTAAACGAGTCAAGTTATAGATCGTACACACGAGTTTTAATGTAGTACATTATTTAAAAATATGGAAAATCTGAAATCTCAAGACGACAAAAGAAAAATATAGTAGTTACAAACAAATGTCAAAATCATTTAAATGTTGGTTTGACATGACACACAGAATATTGGTTAAATATGTTTAACGTGGATTAAATATTGGTTAATACGTATTTACATAAGCACTTATTGACACGTATTATCCGAGTTCTTGAAGTTTAATCTTTCTTACGCTTTTACGGATCAAAGGGTACTCCGTCTACAACCCTTAAATCCTTTTTCCTGGTTCTAGGATTAAGACCAATCTCCCTTACCTTACTTCTCGGTTTCTTATGCGTTTTAAATCTCACGTGCCTAGTTGACATAGATGCAGTATGGATCTTAGCCGTATTCTGGAATGACATGATGTTAACGTGAGTCTACTGCAATTCTTACTTACTCTCTCCTTGTCAACAACTTTAATGGCACCTCAAACGTAGTATTACAACAATTATCTTTCAAAATGTTTAGGTATTTTCACACGTACCTTGCATTTTCATCATCTTCGTATCCCAAAAACACTTGAGTCAGTTCTTCTTTGTCGCACATCCTGCAGAGAGGTGGACACGGTTCACCGCAAAACCCTACGCACGGATGCTTGCACTTCAACTTTTTTGGACACGGCTCACAGCACGGAGGCCGATCGCACAGCTCGTAGCACCTTTTCTTNCATCGGTGATGGTAGCAACGCCACTCACACGGCTCCTGTAAATGCATATGTTAAAACTTCAGAGAATTTTGACTATGATGACAAAATCCTGCTCAACTGAAATAACCTCAAACTTTTTTTTTTTAAACTTACATACTGTACAACACATCTACATTTTAATGTCAAGTCAAAAAAATAACAACAAGAACACAAAAAGATTACACAGACTTCACGTGGGAGAACTCATCTTCTTCATACAATAAAATCTACTTAATGGGTTTTTTAAGTAGAATGAAAACCCTTTTTTTATCGTAGCAAACTTACCTTACATGGGACGCAGGGGTCTCCACATCGCTTTTTACACCTGCTGTGAATGCACCTGTATTCGCATTTTCTGGTGCACGGTGGGCAACTACTGGCACAATCAACTTTACAACTGAAAAACAAAAAACCCACACCACATTATTTCATGAAAAACTATGCAAACACTTCCCCCGAGTGCAACCACCAAAAACAGAATCTGTGATGTGTAATTCAGACGGAATCATACCTGCCAACCTCATTTCATAAAAAAATTGGGAGATTTTTTTTTAATATGTAAACACATTATTTACATAATATATGCAAAGTCCAAAAATACTACCGATACTATTAAATATGACTACCACAAATAATTAAGATGCTACTGTAATAATTCAAGAAAATTTTTATGATGCTTTATTCAATGCCATCCTCACTTGGACCGGTCCTACTTTTCTCACAAACGGATCAACAATGCGAGGGAAATACTAGAAAATCCTGCATTCTCATTAGCCTAAAATCAAAAGCCAGCAGTAAGATCAATAGGATTATGTGCTGTATGTTTCAACAAACTCATGCACGAATGCGTCCAAACTTCATTTCACTTGTTCGGACATCCGTCCGTGGTTCTCTCTAAACCGATAAGATTATTGCCGCCATCGTACGGTGACGAGAGCATAAAACAACAGAGAAGACGTGACTTTTTTAGCATACCTGTGTCCACACACAAGACTTCGTCCGCACTTCTCCTGGCAGGGTTGATGGATGCGCCCCTGGAAACATCCACCGCATGTTCCGTAGCAACGATGCTCACATTCCAAAACGCTTCCACAAGGTTCGTCGCACATCGTAAGCAGCAACTCAGGATCCAGTTTNACTTCAAATTGAAAAGGTATCAAACTTTAGCAACAGGCGTTTGTAGAGTAACTCAATTTAAGACTAAACAGCGCACAACGAGACAAATTTATTCGCCTAAGAAGATCAGTTTTTATACAGGCGTTTGAAAATATTTTATGGTCATGTTAAGCATGCTTACATCTACGTTTATTTTCTCAACATTCTCCGCACAGTATCCGTAAAATAATTTTTATATTACCAACAGCAATTATTAACTAGATGGGCAAATACAGAGCTTGGGGGAAGGGGGTTTAGTCACGTCTGCAAAAAATATATACAGGGTTTATGTTGAGCCAGGCATAAGGGGAACAGCCTTTGAATGATACATAAAAAAAGAGATCTGGCTATGCAATATTTTTAGTATTTGTAAATGATAATGTGTTAGGTTTGTGGCTGTGGAGAACAATTTACACATGCTCTGAAGATCTGAATCTGTTTAGCATTTTGCATAGGTAAAAAAGTAGTACTGGATGAAATATGCACATACATTTCTAGGTTAAATGTGTACCTACTGTTGTCATGTTATTAGATATAAACAAGTAATGAGAATTGTTGTCCTTGCTATATTTGAACATATATCTCTACTATTAATACTTTTAAATTTCTCTCTGGCTCTGGGGTTCAAACCCACGAACCAGTCCAGTATGGACTCGACTGTGGATCGTGAGTTCGAATCCCAGATGCTGGAGAGCGATTTCAAACAATTCTCTGCCATGATTTCAAGAGTAGATATACACAGTCTGACAATTATATAACGAGACTAATTCTTTTTTGACCAAAATACAAATGAAGCAATGTACGTCACCCATATAGTCAACCTTCATCTATAATCTGGCAACACCGCAACACCCCACGCTAAGCCTGACGGGAAATACGGTGTCATGTTGCGAGAGAACTTTGTCATGTTAGCGGCATGAAGCAGAGTGCGAAAATTAAATTCTGTTTTAAACTCGGGAAAAGTGCAGCCGAGATTGTGGAATTAATGAGACAAGTGTATGGAGATAATTACTTATCTCGTGCACTGATATTCAGGTGGTATTCACGATTCAAAAGTGGTATGGAAACGATTGAAGACGAAGGCAGGCCTGGGTGTCTAATTTCTGTTCGTAACGAGGAACTCATTGCGAAAGTGAGAGAACGGATACAAGAAGATCACTATGAATTTGTTCCTGAGGGACAAACTGTCCCTGGAACTTTTTATTTGAGTGTTCTGGAACACCTATGGAAGAGGATTCGCCGTGTCCGGCCTGAGTAGGCCGACTCAGCACCAGGCAGTTGGTTCCTTCTTCACCGGGCAGTAGCTGTACAGGAATATTTGGCCCGAAAACAAGTGTGCATGCTCAATCATCCGCCCTACTCACCGAATTTGTCCCCCTGCGATTATTTTCTGTTCCCCAAACTGAAGTTACCATTGAAAGTGCGCCTCATTGAAGATGCTGGAGCCATACCACAAGTAAAGGTGCCGAGGTCTTTGCTAGATCGTGCCACTCGCTGTATCGATGCAGGAGGGATGTCATTTGAATACCATACAGGTTATAATCAAGCCTTTTGTTTCAATTATATTCTGTAACGTCAGTCTCATTATCTAATTGTCGGACTGTGTATCTCTCGAAATGTAGCACACAAGAGTTAAACCATAATAAAATGGAACAAATTCTGCACTCACCTTTACTTATATCTGCACACATAATTGTAGTGTTATGACCACAAACAGATGCAACTGGAGCTGCGACTCTTACGACACACAGAGTGCTGTCACAAGGGCTGCTACACTGTTTGGTGCACGGATGGCCACAAGACCTGTTCCTCTCGCATTTCTCCTTGCAAAACTTCCTGGGCGGTACTCCACTACAAACATACTTAATGATGTGCCCACAATCAGGAATCGCTTTATCGACCTTCACCAGACAGTTCCCACATTCCTCGAAGCATTTCATGGGACATCGGTGGTTACAGTCTAGAATTCGTTTACACTTTTCTAGGCATATTTCTTCGACGGGATCTTTGCTACAATCCATAGTTTTAGTGTGACCACAAGGCAACGTCTTTTCCACTTGATAAGCGCAAGTTCCGCACTCTTCGTAGCATAACTTTGCACAGTGGTGATCTTCACTACATCCTGCATTGGTTTTTGCACAGGGCTTTTGACATCTGTAGCTTTCATGCTCGGGATCATCTCGTAAATGACACGACCTCGTACACGAATGGCCGCAATCCAGTCTGTCTTCGCAAAGGCACGTACATGTAAATTCATCAGGCATTACATAACAGGGAATCATCTGTTTATGCCCACAGTCTGGTATCTTTTTTTCCACTCGTTCCGAACACAAATATTGTAGTGGATTAACGTGACACTCGAGGAACAGTTCATGACCACAATGAAGCTCTCTTTTCATTGACACGGCACATGGCGGGCACTTTTCCCAGCACCTCTGTGGGCAAACATGACCAAGGTCACACAAAACTTTCTCACAATTCTCAAGGCACTTGTATTCTTTATGTTCCCGATCGGTAACGTGGCACACGCTTTTACAAGCGTGGCTGCAAACTAACTGAAAGTTACATCGCTCGAGGCAGCCACCTTCCGGAACTTTGTTAAAATCTTCACAACTGGACACGGGCGTAATGATTTTGTGTACCTGGCACTGGAGGTTCAAGCGCTGTCCATATCCTCCTTGATTTTGAAGAGTTTCCTTGACTTTGGGCCATATCGTGCTTCCGTTTTCAAGGATGTTCATGTTTCCAATGACGTACAAACCTTGCTTGGCCCTGGAGAGAGCAACACAAACCCTGTTCTGTGATTTTAGAAAACCAATATTTCCTTCTTGGTTGCTTCTTACGAGAGAAAGTAATATGATGTCGTTTTCTTCTCCTTGAAAGTTGTCCACCACAGTGATGAAGACATCTCGGCTAATATTCAATATATCTCTTTCCTGTAAACGTAAACGAACATTCTTTCAGTCTCTTTATATCATGCATTCAACATATAGTAAATAATTTAAAAAAAACATTGCAAATGCCTCTATGCTTAAGAGTGGTCGCTACAGCCATGCCCAAAATCACGCTCCCGGAAAACAAATAGCGTAATATCTGGCTTAAGTTGAACAAATCCGGGAAACTAAAAAAGGGGAGTCACAGAACAATGCCTTGTGTTGATTTTGGTGTAACATTTAGGAAAAGTAATTCAAATCTAAAATGCGTAATTTGGCGATTTCGGCTTTTTTTTTTCCAAAACGGGAGAAATAATAAAATTACACGCATGCAATTTTAATTACTTTTTGAAAATCATACACCAAAATCAACACAAGGCATTGTTCTATATCTCTCCTTTTTTAGTTTTCCAGATTTGTTTAACTTAAGCCATCTATTAAGCTATTTGTTTCAGAAACGTGTTAATTCAAATTTACATAAGTAATGTATCACTAATTTTGTTGGCTAACTAAGCAACAACATACTTTTTGTTAATACAGTACTTTAATTGACAAAGGTTGAAAAATAAAATTATAAGGGTTGAAACTGTGCCATTAACAAAGTTAACAAGTCACAAACAAATTACAGACAACTTTCGTTTTATTTAAGTCCTTGTTTGACATTCTTTTGTGCATTTGATTATGGAAAAAAAAATGCTATTTACCTGAACAAATTTACAATTAGACGTATTAATTTACTATACACTGTATACATCCGTTTGATTTTCGACAGCAGGCAGAAACGGCCACCAAACAACATCTACAAGACTGACCCTGATTACTGTTGGCATTTCTGCCTAACCCTTTGAAAAGAATTTGACACTAACGAGGTTAAACTTTGCTGCCACTANGCAACAGATATATTAGCTCTCCCTGTGGATACCACTCTTATTTTTTACAGAAGTAAAAATCACACCCATTTCGAGATTGTTTTTTTTTAAATCTTTTGTAGCATCTAAATACACGACGGTGGTGAGAACCGGACTTACCCTTCTCATTTCGAACATTTGCCCGCTATACGTTGCCAGCACAGTTATCCGTGAAGGTTCGTAGCCCTGATAAATCAAATAACGACACAACGCCATCATGAATCTTGCTTCGTGGACGTTCTTCCGACTCACAGAATCGTCTTCCTACAAGAAGAGAGAGAGAAAAACTGTTATAGACCCAGCAAAATTTAATTCGAGTGGCACATATTATTAATTATATTTTATACTTTATAACACAACAAATGATAAATTAATTAAAATTAATGACGGTGTATAATCATAAATAATAAAATTGGTTAAAATAACTTTTTTTAATATAGCATTACGTTTCGAGGAAAATAATTCCTCTTCTTCAGATGCACTTTACAATTAAAACATAAATATTACAAAGTTTTATAAATGTGACAGTAGGTTGTCAAGGACAATGAAAGATTTAAAAGTATAAAAGGTTAAAACATTGATGAATTAGAAGGATGAATGAACATTGAAGCTTGAGGCATTTTTTAAAGTAGAATATTAAAATAAGATTTTGGAATAACAGCAGCTTCTTCTTTTTTTGTTTAGGGAGCGTTGAGTTTTTAAGATGGAGTAGGCTTCTTTGAATAGTCGTTTGGATGTGTTAGGTTCACGATGAAGAACTTCTGCTTCGGACCAGGCGACGTTATAATGATTTTCCAATACGGCGTGTTCAGCTATTGCACTTTTTTCTGGTTTATTGTCCTTAATTGCGTACTTATGTCGATAAATCCGGTTTTTTAGGAGCCGGGACGTTTGACCAACGTAAGATTTTGCACAGTTGTTCGAGGAGCAATGGATTTGGTAGACGATATTGCTTTGGTTGGTGGAGGGGGTGATGTCTTTTAGTTTGGTGATGTAGTTTTTAATTGTGATTTGCTGGGCGGAACGATACGTTGACNGATTCCTTCGAGAGGATGGAGCGGAGGTGTTCAGAAAGTTTGGGGATGTATGGGAGTATTACTGTAGGGGAGGATTTTTTGTCGGAGGNTGTTTTTAGTGTGAAGGGTTTACGTGTTATTTTCTTTTGAACATAGTTTGTATTAGCCAAGAGATTTTAGAAAAAAAAAGCCAAACCTCCAACAGGTTCAGCAACAGATAGGCAATAAATAACCTAATACAATAAGTTGGAGGTTGAAGCATTGGAGTACAGGAATTTTTACACCAATGCCTACCATCCTGCCATCAGAAGAGCTTCTGAATATAATTAGTTGCAACTGCAAAATTTGGTGCAGATATGGATGTGACTGCGCGAGGGCAGGACTTAAGTGTTCTACAATGTGCACACGAACAGACTGCGGTCACACATCTACTGAAGAGGGCGATAACTCTGATTGCCTGTCAGCTGTAACTTGATATTTCTGTTCATTTCGAACATTAGTTATATGTTCTGAGAATCGTGATTAGTTATGTCTTTAATTGTGCAAAGTCAGCCTATATTTTGAAATTTTTCACGCAAGCTGCTAAGTGTATAAGATCGGAGGTGTAGTTTACAAGGATGGGTAACGTATGTGGTTCTTGCTCTGTACCTAAGAAAGCAAGCGCAGGGAACTCGGGAAGTTTGGCTCTTAACATCACATCTTAAATTCAACTTTGCACTATTTAGTCGGACCTAAAATCTAAAGTCTATATAGAGCAAAACGAAACAAGAAAAACAATACTTTCCGTACACCTAAAAATTAAAATTATCATAAAAGATTTCTATTGAAAGTGGTAGATAGCACTTTTGGTTACAAATTCCTTCTTGCGGAAACCATTAATTTACCTCTTGTTCGGGACGATCGTGAGTTATGAAAAACACACTTTTAGTAACTCCCCGCACTGGTGGATAACTGAAGACAGACTCGTGGTTTTTCAACTTTTCGTAGATTGCAGGAACTATGAGTGCCGACACTTCTGGCCTCATTCGGTGTTGTACGGCCAGCTGATCACATTGCATACCATTCTTGATCATTCGTTCAAATAGCGAGACGTCCAATTTGAATTTGGTGGCTAACTGAAACACGGCAGGTGATGGACGGAGCTGTTTGTGGTCACCTTAAAAGAATATACAACGTAATTTGAACTATGGCAGAAACTGGAAAATAATTATAGTATAATAAAAAAAATACCAGTCTTATAACATAAAAACTTTCAAGTCATTACGTTGAACTGTCGGGCAAAATATTGTGACTCAATTGAAAAACAGGAGATTGGTAAGTGCATTTTGTTTTTAATTTACTCAAAACCAGATGTAGTTCACCAAAATGGATAAAACTCTCATAACTTTAATCACCAGACACCCCTAGTAATGTACTAATCAGGATCTGGCGGGGTGTCAGTATGATGTAGGCCAGCCTCTACCCTTCAAGGAAGACTTTCCACCAATTTGCAGTAGGTTTCTGCAGGGATTTGGTTCCATTCCTCCTTCAAAATGATGAACAGCTCTGTGGTGTTTTGGTTTAGCTTTCAACCGGTGCTCCAACTCATCCCAAAGTTGTTCAATGGGGTTGAGGTCAGGACTTTGGGCCAGCCATTCGAGTTCATCCACTCCCATGTCCTCAAACCACGCAGTTATAGCCTTTGCTTTATGTACAGCTGCATTGTTATGCTGAAAATGAAATTGGCCAATTCCAAATAGTTACCACAATGTGGGTAGCACTGAATTGTCCAAAATGGCTTCATAGACCTTAGCATTCATGGGTCTAGGCACTAAAACCAGTGGACCAAGACCATACCAGGAAAAACGGCACCATACCATGATTCCACCTCATTCCGAACTTCACGGTGCAAACAATACAGTCCTGTAAGTAATGCTCGCCAGGCATTTGCCACACACAAGTCCATCGGATCGCTACAACTTGTAGCGTGATTTGTCACACCACAGGATGATCCTCCAATGTTCTAGAGTCCAATGGCGACGTGCTGTCCAAGAGCAACCATGTTCCGGGTGATGAATGGTACGATCACTGACACCACTTCCCGATGCCGATCGAAAGTCTTTGACCACCATTTGTAACGAAGCCTTACGGTTTGACTTCACCACATGTCAGAGGCTTTGATGGTCCCGATTTGTCAACTTTATTTGTTTACCGGGTCTGGGTTGGCTTATTATAACTCTCTCACATTTCCATTTCATCGCTACATCACCCACTGTTGCGCGAGGTATCTGGAAATTGCCTGCAATCTCACGGATAGAATGACAAAAACTGTACGCACCAATAATCATGCCCCGTTCAACATCACTAAACTTGCGTTCATATTGACGGCTGTACCTGCTATACATGTCAACTTAATGTTCGAGGTCCGTTTATAGGGGTATGACGTGTATGGACGATCCCACTTACTTTCCAGGGGGTGACCGGATATTAACGGCGATAAAGTGTATCTTTAAAGTACATAGTATAGCCTATTTTTAAACCTTATATATTTTGTTAAAGTTCACAATATTCTTGTCAGAATATGTTACAACGAAAAAGGATCTTTTACACTAAGCTCACAGATATACCATAATGGACGGATTTTTGACCACCTTACAAGCAATTTTTCTAAGTATGCATTATCAGAAGAGTCAAGATTTTATAAGGCTTGGCCATTGGCAGTTCAGCAGGTTCCCATGTCAGTGTTAGTGAACTGTGTTACAAATTGTCCCGTCAGAAATTACTAGCATTTTTGTCGGCCAACACACTTAAAGTGTGATTCTACTCATATGAATAAATGAAGGTGGTAACTACGATTAGAATAGCTGGCAGCTGGTAACACAAAATTATAGGAGCAGCAAATTATGTTTTTTTTTAAACCTTTACTATATTCTGAACTTTAAGTAACAAGAAAAATACTACGAGGGTCGTCCAGAAAGTAAAGAACGATTGTGCACTATGCCACGCGCAAGTCCTCCACCACACCGGCTTCGTGCGTGCCGCTTAGCTCCCCTCCCTGCCTCAGTCTGAGCCAAGGCTCGTTGCTGTGCGGTCACATTTGTGTTACTGGCAATTTCTTAAAATGGCGGCGACAATCGAAAATCCCGCCAACTGTCTTTTGGGACTGAAAGGGCTTACTGCTTGTGGAATACATGCCAAGAGGGGATACAATAACTTCAGCAGCCTACTGTGGGACTCTTCAACGACTTCGGCGCACCATCCAAAACAAGAGGCATGGAATGCTGTCTGCCGGGATCGTGTTCATTCACGACAATGCTTGGCCTCATGCAGCTGCAGCACCACAATGTTTCACGTGGGAGGTTTTTGAGCATCCCCCTTACAGCCGCAACATTCATCTTTTCCCGAAAACGAAGGAGTTTTTGTGGGGAAAACACTTCGAAAATGATGAAGAGCTCAAAGTCACTTCGTGGCTACAGTCATTGGCGGCAGATGAGTACAATAGTGGCATTGAGAAACTTGTACCTCGTTATGATAAGTGCCTCAATAACAATGGCGCCTATGTTGAAAAGTAGTGGTAGGTCCAGTGTTAATGTGAATAAAGTTTTGTTTTGATATATTTTGTTTTAAGTGAGCTAAACCAAAACGTTCTTTACTTTCTGGACGGCCCTCGTAAAATTAAAATAACCTACGTATTCATTATCTTTTCTCTATTTCATTTATTAACATGCATTATAAACTCAAACTGTACTTACCTATTAATATAACGTGTTCACATTTATTTGTGAGAGATACGACAATGTGTGCCTCTAGTACTTCTGCAGCTTCCTCCACAATAACTGAAATATAGAAACTTATTGATAGCTACATACATGATAAAAATATTATTTTACACTTAACAATCCTGTCCTTTATACTTATGCAGTTTAATATAAAAATTCATCAACATCGTGTAATAAATATCACTAGTGGACTTTGACAATAACATCACTTGTTATTACTATTAATCAGGGGTGGCTTAAAGGAAAACTCTAATGAGCAAAAAAAAAAACCAAGTCTGATATTTTCAGCTCGACTCTCAGACTTTTGTCCGTTTTGGTATTCAAGATTTTTCTCGCAACAAATCGTACACACTTAGCAGTTATTAGCTATAATATGAAGCTAATTATAATATATGAAGCTAATTAAAATATAATATTACAAAGCAAGCTCTGATAAAACACTGATCTACGCTATTTTGTCAACCAACGAGGATAACTTTTACAGGCGAACAATTGTCCAATGATATTCATAAACACAAAGAAAATAATCCCAAAGTTACAACAGAAGTGCAAACTTGTAAAAAACCTGAAGGAGGTCCACTCATGAGAACTTTTAGTTGTCAAGCTGTCAACAGTGCAACATGGTGGCTAAAAGTTTTAATGTTAGTCGTTTTTTTAACAAGTCTTTACTTCCGATGTAACTCTTGTATTATTTTCTTTCTTTGTGTTTCTGAATCACCGGACAATCTACATCTACATCATACCCTGCAATCAACCGGTAAGGTACTTGGCAGGGGGTGCACGAGGCACCACAAGTTATTATTCACGTTCTAAAC